>CAKAJE020000136.1:0-66064 GCA_916610135.2 Macropis europaea | reverse complement strand
CCATAATATAAAATGATCTAATCAGGTCTCTGTTTGCCCTACCCTAGAAGTTTAATAGTGCATTTTACTCGCCATTTCTTGCGCTTTGAGATGCCGCTTAGCCCAATTCGCTATCTGAAATAGGAGCGACGTAAATTGAACAAATGTGATAGAATTTCGCTGAATTCTTATATTAACCTTAATGTAAAATGATCTAATCGGGTCTTTGTTCGCCCTACCCTAGAAGTTTAATAGTGCATTTCACTCGTCATTTCATGCGCTTTGAGATGCCGCTTAGCCCAATAAGCTATCTGAAATAGGAGCTACGTAAATTGAACAAATGTGATAGAATTTCGCTGAATTCTTATATTAACCAAAATATGAAATGATCTAATCGGCTCTCTGATTGCCCTATCATAGAAGTTTAATGGTGCATTTTACTCGCCATTCCACGCTCTTTAAGATGCCGCATAGCCCAGTACGCTATCTGAAATAGGAGCGACGTAAATTGAACAAATGTGATAGAATTTTGCTGAATTCTTAAATTAACCATAATATAAAATGATCTAATCGGGTCTCTGTTTGCCATACACAAGAAGTTTAATAGTGCATTTCACTCGCCATTTCATGCGCTTTGCGATGCCGCTTAGCCCAATAAGCTATCTGAAATAGGAGCGACGTAAATTGAACAAATGTGATAGAATTTCGCTGAATTCTTATATTAACCTTAAGGTAAAATGATCTAATCGGGTCTTTGTTCGCCCTACCCTAGAAGTTTAATAGTGCATTTCCTCGCCATTTCATGCGCTTTGAGATGCCGCTTAGCCCAATACGCTATCTGAAATAGGACCGACGTAAATTAAACAAATGTGATAGAATTTCGCTGAATACTTATACTAATCAAAATAGAAAATGATCTAATCGGGTCTCTGATTGCCCTATCATAGAAGTTTAATAGTGCATTTTACTCGCCGTTCCACGCGCTTTAAGATGCCGCCTAGCCCAGTACGCTATCTGAAATAGGAACGACGTAAATTGAACAAATGTGATAGAATTTTGCTGAATTCTTAAATTAACCATAATATAAAATGATCTAATCGGGTCTCTGATTGCCCTACACTAGAAGTTTAATAGTGCATTTTACTCGCCATTTCATGCGCTTTGAGATGCCGCTTAGCCCAATACGCTATCTGAAATAGGAGCGACGTAAATTAAACAAATTTGATAGAATTTCGCTGAATTGATAAATTAACCAAAATATAAAATGATCTAATCGGGTCCCTGATTGCCCTATCATAGAAGTTTAATAGTGTATTTTACTCGCCATTCCACGCGCTTTAAGGTGCCGCCTAGCCCAGTACGCTATCTGAAATAGGAGCGACGTAAGTTGAACAAATGTGATAGAATTTTGCTGAATTCTTAACTTAACCATAATATAAAATGATCTAATCGGGTCTCTGATTGCCCTACACTAGAAGTTTAATAGTGCATTTTACTCGCCCTTTCATGCGCTTTGAGATGTCGCTTAGCCCAATACGCTATCTTAAATAGGAGCGACGTAAATTGAACAAATGTGATAGAATTTCGCTGAATTCTTATATTAACCTTAATGTAAAATGATCTAATCGGGTCTCAGATTGCCCTACACTAGAAGTTTAATAGTGCATTTACTTGCCATTTCATGCATTTTGAGATGCCTCCCAGCCCAGTACGCTATCTGAAATAAGAGCTACGTAACTTGAACAAATGTGACAGAAATACGCTCAATTCTTATATAAACCGTAATATAAAATGATCTAATCGGGTCACTGTTTGCCTTATCCTAGAAGTTTAACAGTGCATTTTACTCGCCATTTCTTCCGCTTTGAGATGCCGCTTAGCCCAATACGCTATCTGAAATATCAGCGACGTAAATTGAACAAATGTGAGAGAATCTCGCTGAATTCTTATACTAATCTTAATGTAAAATGATCTAATCGGGTCTCTGTTCGCCCTACCCTAGACGATTAATAGTGCATTTCACTCGTCATTTCATGCGCTTTGAGATGCCGCTTAGCCCAATAAGCTATCTGAAATAGGAGCGACGTAAATTGAACAATTGTGATAGAATTTTTCTGAATTCTTAAATAAACCATAATATGAAATGATGTAATCGGGTCTCTGTTTGCCCTACCCTAGAAGTTTAACAGTGCATTTTACTCGCCATTTCATGCGCTTTGAAATGCCGCTTAGCCCAATACGCTATCTGAAATAGGAGCGACGTAAATTGAACAAATGTGATAGAATTTCGCTGAATTCTTATATTAACCAAAATATAAAATGATCTAATCGGCTCTCTGATTGCCCTATCATAGAAGTTTAATAGTGCATTTTACTCGCCATTCCACGCTCTTTAAGATGCCGCCTAGCCCAGTACGCTATCTGAAATTGGAGCGACGTAAATTGAACAAATGTGATAGAATTTTGCTGAATTCTTAAATTAACCATAATATAAAATGATCTAATCGGGTCTCTGTTTGCCATTCCCTAGAAGTTTAATAGTGCATTTCACTCGCCATTTCATGCGCTTTGCGATGCCGCTTAGCCCAATAAGCTATCTGAAATAGGAGCGACGTAAATTGAACAAATGTGATAGAATTTCGCTGAATTCTTATATTAACTTTAAGGTAAAATGATCTTATCGGGTCTTTGTTCGCCCTACCCTAGAAGGTTAATGGTGCATTTCACTCGCCATTTCATGCGCTTTGAGATGCCGCTTAGCCCAATAAGCTATCTGAAATAGGAGCGACGTAAATTGAACAAATGTGACAGAGTTACGCTGAATTCTTATATTAACCGCAATATAAAATGATCTAATCGGGACTCTGTTTGCCTTATCCTAGAAGTTTAATAGTGCATTTCCTCGCCATTTCATGCGCTTTGAGATGCCGCTTAGCCCAATACGCTATCTGTAGTAGGAGTGACGTAAATTGAACAAATGTGATAGTATTTCGCTGAATTGATAAATTAACCATAATATAAAATGATCTAATCAGGTCTCTGTTTGCCCTACCCTAGAAGTTTAATAGTGCATTTTACTCGCCATTTCTTGCGCTTTGAGATGCCGCTTAGCCCAATTCGCTATCTGAAATAGGAGCGACGTAAATTGAACAAATGTGATAGAATTTCGCTGAATTCTTATATTAACCTTAATGTAAAATGATCTAATCGGGTCTTTGTTCGCCCTACCCTAGAAGTTTAATAGTGCATTTCACTCGTCATTTCATGCGCTTTGAGATGCCGCTTAGCCCAATAAGCTATCTGAAATAGGAGCTACGTAAATTGAACAAATGTGATAGAATTTCGCTGAATTCTTATATTAACCAAAATATGAAATGATCTAATCGGCTCTCTGATTGCCCTATCATAGAAGTTTAATGGTGCATTTTACTCGCCATTCCACGCTCTTTAAGATGCCGCATAGCCCAGTACGCTATCTGAAATAGGAGCGACGTAAATTGAACAAATGTGATAGAATTTTGCTGAATTCTTAAATTAACCATAATATAAAATGATCTAATCGGGTCTCTGTTTGCCATACACAAGAAGTTTAATAGTGCATTTCACTCGCCATTTCATGCGCTTTGCGATGCCGCTTAGCCCAATAAGCTATCTGAAATAGGAGCGACGTAAATTGAACAAATGTGATAGAATTTCGCTGAATTCTTATATTAACCTTAAGGTAAAATGATCTAATCGGGTCTTTGTTCGCCCTACCATAGAAGTTTAATAGTGCATTTCCTCGCCATTTCATGCGCTTTGAGATGCCGCTTAGCCCAATACGCTATCTGAAATAGGACCGACGTAAATTAAACAAATGTGATAGAATTTCGCTGAATACTTATACTAATCAAAATAGAAAATGATCTAATCGGGTCTCTGATTGCCCTATCATAGAAGTTTAATAGTGCATTTTACTCGCCGTTCCACGCGCTTTAAGATGCCGCCTAGCCCAGTACGCTATCTGAAATAGGAACGACGTAAATTGAACAAATGTGATAGAATTTTGCTGAATTCTTAAATTAACCATAATATAAAATGATCTAATCGGGTCTCTGATTGCCCTACACTAGAAGTTTAATAGTGCATTTTACTCGCCATTTCATGCGCTTTGAGATGCCGCTTAGCCCAATACGCTATCTGACATAGGAGCGACGTAAATTAAACAAATGTGATAGAATTTCGCTAAATTCTTATATTAACCAAAATATAAAATGATCTAATCGGATCTCTGATTGCCCTATCGTAGAAGTTTAATAGTGTATTTTACTCGCCATTCCACGCGCTTTAAGGTGCCGCCTAGCCCAGTACGCTGTCTGAAATAGGAGCGACGTAAGTTGAACAAATGTGATAGAATTTTGCTGAATTCTTAACTTAACCATAATATAAAATGATCTAATCGGGTCTCTGATTGCCCTACACTAGAAGTTTAATAGTGCATTTTACTCGCCATTTCATGCGCTTTGAGATGCCGCTTAGCGGAATACGCTATCTGACATAGGAGCGACGTAAATTGAACAAATGTGATAGAATTTCGCTAAATTCTTATATTAATCAAAATATAAAATGATCTAATCGGATCTCTGATTGCCCTATCATAGAAGTTTAATAGTGCATTTTACTCGCCATTCCACGCGCTTTAAGTTGCCGCCTAGCCCAGTACGCTATCTGAAATAGGAGCTACGTAAGTTGAACAAGTGTGACAGAATTACGCTGAATTCTTATATTACCCGTAATATAAAATGATCTAAACGGGACTCTGACTGCCGTATCATAGAAGTTTAGTAGTGCATTTTACTCGCCCTTCCACGCGCTTTAAGATGCCGCCTAGCTCAGTACACTATCTGAAATAGGAGCGACGTATGTTGAACAAATGTGATAGAATTACGCTGAATTCTTAAATTAACCATAATATAAAATGATCTACACGGGTCTCTGTTTGCCCTACCCTAGAAGTTTAATAGTGCATTTTACTCCCCATTTCCTGCGCTTTGAGATGCCGCTTAGCCCAATACGCTATCTGAAATATCAGCGACGTAAATTGAACAAATGTGAGAGAATCTCGCTGAATTCTTATATTAATCTTAATGTAAAATTATCTAATTGGGTCTCTCTTCGCCCTACCCTAGACGATTAATAGTGCATTTCACTCGTCATTTCATGCGCTTTGAGATGCCGCGTAGCCCAATAAGCTATCTGAAATAGGAGCGACGTAAATTGAACAAACGTGATAGAATTTTTCTGAATTCTTAAATAAACCATAATATGAAATGATCTAATCGGGTCTCTGTTTGCCCTACCCTAGAAGTTTAACAGTGCATTCTACTCGCCATTTCATGCGCTTTGAGATGCCGCTTAGCCCAATACGCTATCTGAAATAGGAGCGACGTAAATTGAACAAATGTGATAGAACTTCCCTGAAATCTTATATTAAACAAAATATAAAATGATCTAAACGGGACTCTGATTGCCCTATCATAGAAGTTTAGTAGTGCATTTTACTCGCCCTTCCACGCGCTTTAAGATGCCGCATAGCCCAGTGCACTATCTGAAATAGGAGCGACGTATGTTGAACAAATGTGATAGAATTACGCTGAATTCTTATATTAACCGTAATATAAAATGATCTAATCGGGTCTCTGTTTGCGTTACCCTAGAAGTTTAATAGTGCATTTTACTCGCCATTTCATGCGCTTTGAGATGCCGCTTAGCCGAATACGCTATCTGCAATAGGATCGACGTAAATTGAACAAATGTGATAGAATTTCGCTGAATTCTTAAATTAACCATAATATAAAATGATCTAATCGGGTCTCTGTTTGCCCTACCCTAGAATTTTAGTAGTGCATTTCACTCGCCCTTCCACGCGCTTTAAGATGCCGCCTAGCCCAGTACACTATCTGAAATAGGAGCGACGTATGTTGAACAAATGTGATAGAATTACGCTGAATTCTTATATTAACCGTAATATAAAATGATCTAATCGGGTCTCTGTTTGCCTTATCCTAGAAGTTTAATAGTGCATTTTACTCGCCATTTCATGCGCATTGAGATGCCGCTTAGCCCAATCCGCTATCTGAAATAGGAGCGACGTAAGTTGAACAAATGTGATAGAATTTTCCTGAATTCTTAAATAAACCATAATATGAAATGATCTAATCGGGTCTCTGTTTGCCCTACCCTAGAAGCTTAACAGTGCATTTTACTCGCCATTTCATGCGCTTTGAGATGCCGCTTAGCCCAATACGCTATCTGAAATAGGAGCGACGTAAATTGAACAAATGTGATAGAATTTCGCTGAATTCTTAAATAAACCATAATATGAAATGATCTAATCGGGTCTCTGTTTGCCCTACCCTAGAAGTTTAACAGTGCATTTTACTCGCCATTTCATGCGCTTTGAGATGCCGCTTAGCCCAATACGCTATCTGAAATAGGAGCGACGTAAATTGAACAAATGTGATAGAATTTCGCTGAATTCTTCTATTAACCAAAATATAAAATGATCTAATCGGCTCTCTGATTGCCCTATCATAGAAGTTTAATAGTGCATTTTACTCGCCATTCCACGCTCTTTAAGATGCCGCCTAGCCCAGTACGCTATCTGAAATAGGAGCGACGTAAATTGAACAAATGTGATAGAATTTTGCTGAATTCTTAAATTAACCATAATATAAAATGATCTAATCGGGTCTCTGTTTGCCATACCCTAGAAGTTTAATAGTGCATTTTACTCCCCATTTCCTGCGCTTTGAGATGCCGCTTAGCCCAATACGCTATCTGAAATAGGAGCGACGTAAATTGAACAAATGTGATAGAATTTTTCTGAATTCTTAAATAAACCATAATATGAAATGATCTAATCGGGTCTCTGTTTGCCCTACCCTAGAAGTTTAACAGTGCATTTTACTCGCCATTTCATGCGCTCTGAGATGCCGCTTAGCCCAATACGCTATCTGAAATAGGAGCGACGTAAATTGAACAAATGTGATAGAATTTCGCTGAATTCTTATATTAACCAAAATATAAAATGATCTAATCGGCTCTCTGATTGCCCTATCATAGAAGTTTAATAGTGCATTTTACTCGCCATTCCACGCTCTTTAAGATGCCGCCTAGCCCAGTACGCTATCTGAAATAGGAGCGACGTAAATTGTACAAATGTGATAGAATTTCGCTGAATTCTTAAATTAACCATAATATAAAATGATCTAATCGGGTCTCTGTTTGCCATACCCTAGAAGTTTAATAGTGCATTTCACTCGCCATTTCATGCGCTTTGCGATGCCGCTTAGCCCAATAAGCTATCTGAAATAGGAGCGACGTAAATTGAACAAATGTGATAGAATTTCGCTGAATTCTTATATTAACCTTAAGGTAAAATGATCTAATCGGGTCCTTGTTCGCCCTACCCTAGAAGTTTAATAGTGCATTTTACTCGCCGTTCCACGCGCTTTAAGATGCCGCCTAGCCCAGTACGCTATCTGAAATAGGAACGACGTAAATTGAACAAATGTGATAGAATTTCGCTGAATTCTTAAATTAACCATAATATAAAATGATCTAATCGGGTCTCTGATTGCCCTACCCTAGAAGTTTAATAGTGCATTTTACTCGCCATTTCATGCGCTTTGAGATGCCGCTTAGCCCAATACGCTATCTGACATAGGAGCGACGTAAATTCAACAAATGTGATAGAATTTCGCTAAATTCTTATATTAACCAAAATATAAAATGATCTAATCGGATCTCTGTTTGCCTTATCCTAGAAGTTTAATAGTGAATTTTACTCGCCATTTCATGCGCATTGAGATGCCGCTTAGCCCAATAAGCTATCTGAAATAGGAGCGACGTAAATTGAACAAATGTGATAGAATTTCGCTGAATTCTTATATTAACCAAAATATAAAATGATCTAATCGGCTCTCTGATTGCCCTATCATAGAAGTTTAATAGTACATTTTACTCGCCATTTCTTGCGCTTTGAGATGCCGCTTAGCCCAATTCGCTATCTGAAATAGGAGCGACGTAAATTGAACAAATGTGATAGAATTTCGCTGAATTCTTATATTAACCTTAATGTAAAATGATCTAATCGGGTCTCTGTTTGCCATACCCTAGAAGTTTAATAGTGCATTTCACTCGCCATTTCATGCGCTTTGCGATGCCGCTTAGCCCAATAAGCTATCTGAAATAGGAGCGACGTAAATTGAACAAATGTGATAGAATTTCGCTGAATTCTTATATTAACCAAAATATGAAATAATCTAATCGGGTCTCTGATTGCCCTATCATAGAAGTTTAATAGTGCATTTTACTCGACATTCCGCGCGCTTTAAGATGCCGCGTAGCCCAGTACGGTATCTGAAATAGGAGCGACGTAAATTGAACAAATGTGATAAAATTTTGCTGAATTCTTAAATTAACCATAATATAAAATGATCTAAACGGGTCTCTGTTTGCCCTACCCTAGAAGTTTAATAGTGCATTTTACTCCCCATTTCCTGCGCTTTGAGATGCCGCTTAGCCCAATACGCTATCTGATATAGGAGCGACGTAAATTGAACAAATGTGATAGAACTTCCCTGAAATCTTATATTAAACAAAATATAAAATGATCTAAACGGGACTCTGATTGCCCTATCATAGAAGTTTAGTAGTGCATTTTACTCGCCCTTCCACGCGCTTTAAGATGCCGCCTAGCCCAGTACACTATCTGAAATAGGAGCGACGTATGTTGAACAAATGTGATAGAATTTCCCTGAATTCTTATATTAACGTTAATGTAAAATGATCTAATCGGGTCTTTGTTCGCCCTACCCTAGAAGTTTAATAGTGCGTTTTACTCGCCATTCCACGCGCTTTAAGATGCCGCGCAGCCCAGTATGCTATCTGAAATAGGAACGACGTAAATTGAACAAATGTGATAGAATTTCGCTGAATTGTTAAATTAACCATAATATAAAATGATCTAATCGGGTCTCTGATTGCCCTACCCTAGAAGTTTAATAGTGCATTTTACTCGCCATTTCATGCGCTTTGAGATGCCGCTTAGCCCAATACGCTATCTGAAATAGGAGCGACGTAAATTAAACAAATGTGATAGAATTTCCCTGAAATCTTATATTGAACAAAATATAAAATAATCTAATCGGGTCTCTGAGTGCCCTATCATAGAAGTTTAATATTGCATTTTACTCGCCATTCCACGCGCTTTAAGTTGCCGCCTAGCCCAGTACGCTATCTGAAATAGGAGCTACGTAACTTGAACAAATGTGACAGAATTACGCTGAATTCTTATATTAACCGTAATATAAAATGATCTAATCGGGTCTCTGATTGCCCTATCATAGAAGTTTAATAGTGCATTTTACTCGCCATTCCACGCGCTTTAAGTTGCCGCCTAGCCCAGTACGCTATCTGAAATAGGAGCTACGTAACTTGAACAAATGTGATACATTTACGCTGAATTCTTATATTAACCGTAATATAAAATGATCTAATCGGGTCTCTGTTTGCCTTACCCTAGAAGTTTAATAGTGCATTGTACTCGCCATTTCATGCGCTTTGAGATGCCGCTTAGCCCACTACGCTATCTGAAATAGGAGTGACGTAAACTGAACAAATGTGATAGAATTTCGCTGAATTGTTAAATTAACCATAACATAAAATGATCTAATCGGGTCTCTGTTCGCCCTACCCTAGAAGATTAATAGTGCATTTCACTCGACATTTCATGCGCTTTGAGATGCCGCTTAGCCCAATAAGCTATCTGAAATAGGAGCGACGTAAATTGAACAAATGTGATAGAAGTTCCCTGAATACTTATATTAACCATAATATAAAATGATCTAATCGGGTCTCTGTTTGCCCTACCCTAGAAGTTTAATAGTGCATTTTACTCGCGCTTCCACGCACTTTAAGATGCCGCCTAGCCCAGTACACTATCTGAAATATGAGCGACGTATGTTGAACAAATGTGATAGAATTTCCCTGAATTCTTATATTAACGTTAATGTAAAATGATCTAATCGGGTCTTTGTTCGCCCTACCCTAGAAGTTTAATAGTGCGTTTTACTCGCCATTCCACGCGCTTTAAGATGCCGCGCAGCCCAGTATGCTATCTGAAATAGGAACGACGTAAATTGAACAAATGTGATAGAATTTCGCTGAATTGTTAAATTAACCATAATATAAAATGATCTAATCGGGTCTCTGATTGCCCTACCCTAGAAGTTTAATAGTGCATTTTACTCGCCATTTCATGCGCTTTGAGATGCCGCTTAGCCCGATACGCTATCCGAAATAGGAGCGACGTAAATTAAACAAATGTGATAGAATTTCCCTGAAATCTTATATTGAACAAAATATAAAATGATCTAATCGGGTCTCTGAGTGCCCTATCATAGAAGTTTAATATTGCATTTTACTCGCCATTCCACGCGCTTTAAGTTGCCGCCTAGCCCAGTACGCTATCTGAAATAGGAGCTACGTAACTTGAACAAATGTGACAGAATTACGCTGAATTCTTATATTAACCGTAATATAAAATGATCTAATCGGGTCTCTGATTGCCCTATCATAGAAGTTTAATAGTGCATTTTACTCGCCATTCCACGCGCTTTAAGTTGCCGCCTAGCCCAGTACGCTATCTGAAATAGGAGCTACGTAACTTGAACAAATGTGATACATTTACGCTGAATTCTTATATTAACCGTAATATAAAATGATCTAATCGGGTCTCTGTTTGCCTTACCCTAGAAGTTTAATAGTGCATTGTACTCGCCATTTCATGCGCTTTGAGATGCCGCTTAGCCCACTACGCTATCTGAAATAGGAGTGACGTAAATTGAACAAATGTGATAGAATTTCGCTGAATTGTTAAATTAACCATAACATAAAATGATCTAATCGGGTCTCTGTTTGCCCTACCCTAGAAGTTTAATAGTGCATTTTACTCGCCATTTCTTGCGCTTTGAGATGCAGCTTAGCCCAATACGCTATCTGAAATAGGAGCGACGTAAGTTGAACAAATGTGATAGAATTTCCCTGAATTCTTATATTAACCGTAATATGAAATGATCTAAACGGGACTCTGATTGCCCTATCATAGAAGTTTAGTAATGCATTTTACTCGCCCTTCCATGCGCTTTAAGATGCCGCCTAGCCCAGTACACTATCTGAAATAGGAGCGACGTATGTTGAACAAAAGTGATACATTTACGCTGAATTCTTATATTAACCGTAATATAAAATGATCTAATCGGGTCTCTGTTTGCCTTACCCTAGAAGTTTAATAGTGCATTGTACTCGCCATTTCATGCGCTTTGAGATGCCGCTTAGCCCAATAAGCTATCTGAAATGGGAGCGACGTAAATTGAACAAATGTGATAGAATTTCGCTGAAATCTTATATTAAACAAAATATAAAATGATCTAAACGGGACTCTGATTGCCCTATCATAGAAGTTTAGTAATGCATTTTACTCGCCCTTCCACGCGCTTTAAGATGCCGCCTAGCCCAGCACACTATCTGAAATAGGAGCTACGTAACTTGAACAAATGTGATACATTTACGCTGAATTCTTATATTAACCGTAATATAAAATGATCTAATCGGGTCTCTGTTTGCCTTACCCTAGAAGTTTAATAGTGCATTTTACTCGCCATTTCATGCGCTTTGAGATGCCGCTTAGCCCAATACGCTATCTGAAATAGGAGCGACGTAAATTAAACAAATGTGATAGAATTTCCCTGAAATCTTATATTGAACAAAATATAAAATGATCTAATCGGGTCTCTGTTTGCCCTACCCTAGAAGTTTAATAGTGCATTTTACTCGCCATTTCTTGCGCTTTGAGATGCCGCTTAGCCCAATTCGCTATCTGAAATAGGAGCGACGTAAATTGAACAAATGTGATAGAATTTCGCTGAATTCTTATATTAACCTTAATGTAAAATGATCTAATCGGGTCTTTGTTCGCCCTACCCTAGAAGTTTAATAGTGCATTTCACTCGTCATTTCATGCGCTTTGAGATGCCGCTTAGCCCAATAAGCTATCTGAAATAGGAGCTACGTAAATTGAACAAATGTGATAGAATTTCGCTGAATTCTTATATTAACCAAAATATGAAATGATCTAATCGGCTCTCTGATTGCCCTATCATAGAAGTTTAATGGTGCATTTTACTCGCCATTCCACGCTCTTTAAGATGCCGCCTAGCCCAGTACGCTATCTGAAATAGGAGCGACGTAAATTGAACAAATGTGATAGAATTTTGCTGAATTCTTAAATTAACCATAATATAAAATGATCTAATCGGGTCTCTGTTTGCCATACACAAGAAGTTTAATAGTGCATTTCACTCGCCATTTCATGCGCTTTGCGATGCCGCTTAGCCCAATAAGCTATCTGAAATAGGAGCGACGTAAATTGAACAAATGTGATAGAATTTCGCTGAATTCTTATATTAACCTTAAGGTAAAATGATCTAATCGGGTCTTTGTTCGCCCTACCATAGAAGTTTAATAGTGCATTTCCTCGCCATTTCATGCGCTTTGAGATGCCGCTTAGCCCAATACGCTATCTGAAATAGGACCGACGTAAATTAAACAAATGTGATAGAATTTCGCTGAATACTTATACTAATCAAAATAGAAAATGATCTAATCGGGTCTCTGATTGCCCTATCATAGAAGTTTAATAGTGCATTTTACTCGCCGTTCCACGCGCTTTAAGATGCCGCCTAGCCCAGTACGCTATCTGAAATAGGAACGACGTAAATTGAACAAATGTGATAGAATTTTGCTGAATTCTTAAATTAACCATAATATAAAATGATCTAATCGGGTCTCTGATTGCCCTACACTAGAAGTTTAATAGTGCATTTTACTCGCCATTTCATGCGCTTTGAGATGCCGCTTAGCCCAATACGCTATCTGACATAGGAGCGACGTAAATTAAACAAATGTGATAGAATTTCGCTAAATTCTTATATTAACCAAAATATAAAATGATCTAATCGGATCTCTGATTGCCCTATCGTAGAAGTTTAATAGTGTATTTTACTCGCCATTCCACGCGCTTTAAGATGCCGCCTAGCCCAATACGCTATCTGAAATACGGGCGACGTAAGTTGAACAAATGTGATAGAATTTTGCTGAATTCTTAACTTAACCATAATATAAAATGATCTAATCGGGTCTCTGATTGCCCTACACTAGAAGTTTAATAGTGCATTTTACTCGCCATTTCATGCGCTTTGAGATGCCGCTTAGCCCAATACGCTATCTGACATAGGAGCGACGTAAATTGAACAAATGTGATAGAATTTCGCTAAATTCTTATATTAATCAAAATATAAAATGATCTAATCGGATCTCTGATTGCCCTATCATAGAAGTTTAATAGTGCATTTTACTCGCCATTCCACGCGCTTTAAGTTGCCGCCTAGCCCAGTACGCTATCTGAAATAGGAGCTACGTAAGTTGAACAAGTGTGACAGAATTACGCTGAATTCTTATATTACCCGTAATATAAAATGATCTAAACGGGACTCTGACTGCCGTATCATAGAAGTTTAGTAGTGCATTTTACTCGCCCTTCCACGCGCTTTAAGATGCCGCCTAGCTCAGTACACTATCTGAAATAGGAGCGACGTATGTTGAACAAATGTGATAGAATTACGCTGAATTCTTATATTAACCGTAATATAAAATGATCTAATCGGGTCTCTGTTTGCGTTACCCTAGAAGTTTAATAGTGCATTTTACTCCCCATTTCCTGCGCTTTGAGATGCCGCTTAGCCCAATACGCTATCTGAAATAGGAGCGACGTAAGTTGAACAAATGTGATAGAATTTTCCTGAATTCTTAAATAAACCATAATATGAAATGATCTAATCGGGTCTCTGTTTGCCCTACCCTAGAAGTTTAACAGTGCATTTTACTCGCGATTTCATGCGCTTTGAGATGCCGCTTAGCCCAATACGCTATCTGAAATAGGAGCGACGTAAATTGAACAAATGTGATAGAATTTCGCTGAATTCTTATATTAACCAAAATATAAAATGATCTAATCGGCTCTCTGATTGCCCTATCATAGAAGTTTAATAGTGCATTTTACTCGCCATTCCACGCTCTTTAAGATGCCGCCTAGCCCAGTACGCTATCTGAAATAGGAGCGACGTAAATTGAACAAATGTGATAGAATTTTGCTGAATTCTTAAATTAACCATAATATAAAATGATCTAATCGGGTCTCTGTTTGCCATACCCTAGAAGTTTAATAGTGCATTTTACTCCCCATTTCCTGCGCTTTGAGATGCCGCTTAGCCCAATACGCTATCTGAAATAGGAGCGACGTAAATTGAACAAATGTGATAGAATTTTTCTGAATTCTTAAATAAACCATAATATGAAATGATCTAATCGGGTCTCTGTTTGCCCTACCCTAGAAGTTTAACAGTGCATTTTACTCGCCATTTCATGCGCTCTGAGACGCCGCTTAGCCCAATACGCTATCTGAAATAGGAGCGACGTAAATTGAACAAATGTGATAGAATTTCGCTGAATTCTTATATTAACCAAAATATAAAATGATCTAATCGGCTCTCTGATTGCCCTATCATAGAAGTTTAATAGTGCATTTTACTCGCCATTCCACGCTCTTTAAGATGCCGCCTAGCCCAGTACGCTATCTGAAATAGGAGCGACGTAAATTGTACAAATGTGATAGAATTTCGCTGAATTCTTAAATTAACCATAATATAAAATGATCTAATCGGGTCTGTGTTTGCCATACCCTAGAAGTTTAATAGTGCATTTCACTCGCCATTTCATGCGCTTTGCGATGCCGCTTAGCCCAATAAGCTATCTGAAATAGGAGCGACGTAAATTGAACAAATGTGATAGAATTTCGCTGAATTCTTATATTAACCTTAAGGTAAAATGATCTAATCGGGTCTTTGTTCGCCCTACCCTAGAAGTTTAATAGTGCATTTTACTCGCCGTTCCACGCGCTTTAAGATGCCGCCTAGCCCAGTACGCTATCTGAAATAGGAACGACGTAAATTGAACAAATGTGATAGAATTTCGCTGAATTCTTAAATTAACCATAATATAAAATGATCTAATCGGGTCTCTGATTGCCCTACCCTAGAAGTTTAATAGTGCATTTTACTCGCCATTTCATGCGCTTTGAGATGCCGCTTAGCCCAATACGCTATCTGACATAGGAGCGACGTAAATTGAACAAATGTGATAGAATTTCGCTAAATTCTTATATTAACCAAAATATAAAATGATCTAATCGGATCTCTGTTTGCCTTATCCTAGAAGTTTAATAGTGCATTTTACTCGCCATTTCATGCGCATTGAGATGCCGCTTAGCCCAATAAGCTATCTGAAATAGGAGCGACGTAAATTGAACAAATGTGATAGAATTTCGCTGAATTCTTATATTAACCAAAATATAAAATGATCTAATCGGCTCTCTGATTGCCCTATCATAGAAGTTTAATAGTACATTTTACTCGCCATTTCTTGCGCTTTGAGATGCCGCTTAGCCCAATTCGCTATCTGAAATAGGAGCGACGTAAATTGAACAAATGTGATAGAATTTCGCTGAATTCTTATATTAACCTTAATGTAAAATGATCTAATCGGGTCTCTGTTTGCCATACCCTAGAAGTTTAATAGTGCATTTCACTCGCCATTTCATGCGCTTTGCGATGCCGCTTAGCCCAATAAGCTATCTGAAATAGGAGCGACGTAAATTGAACAAATGTGATAGAATTTCGCTGAATTCTTATATTAACCAAAATATGAAATAATCTAATCGGGTCTCTGATTGCCCTATCATAGAAGTTTAATAGTGCATTTTACTCGACATTCCGCGCGCTTTAAGATGCCGCGTAGCCCAGTACGCTATCTGAAATAGGAGCGACGTAAATTGAACAAATGTGATAAAATTTTGCTGAATTCTTAAATTAACCATAATATAAAATGATCTAAACGGGTCTCTGTTTGCCCTACCCTAGAAGTTTAATAGTGCATTTTACTCCCCATTTCCTGCGCTTTGAGATGCCGCTTAGCCCAATACGCTATCTGAAATAGGAGCGACGTAAATTGAACAAATGTGATAGAACTTCCCTGAAATCTTATATTAAACAAAATATAAAATGATCTAAACGGGACTCTGATTGCCCTATCATAGAAGTTTAGTAGTGCATTTTACTCGCCCTTCCACGCGCTTTAAGATGCCGCCTAGCCCAGTACACTATCTGAAATAGGAGCGACGTATGTTGAACAAATGTGATAGAATTTCCCTGAATTCTTATATTAACGTTAATGTAAAATGATCTAATCGGGTCTTTGTTCGCCCTACCCTAGAAGTTTAATAGTGCGTTTTACTCGCCATTCCACGCGCTTTAAGATGCCGCGCAGCCCAGTATGCTATCTGAAATAGGAACGACGTAAATTGAACAAATGTGATAGAATTTCGCTGAATTGTTAAATTAACCATAATATAAAATGATCTAATCGGGTCTCTGATTGCCCTACCCTAGAAGTTTAATAGTGCATTTTACTCGCCATTTCATGCGCTTTGAGATGCCGATTAGCCCAATACGCTATCTGAAATAGGAGCGACGTAAATTAAACAAATGTGATAGAATTTCCCTGAAATCTTATATTGAACAAAATATAAAATGATCTAATCGGGTCTCTGAGTGCCCTATCATAGAAGTTTAATATTGCATTTTACTCGCCATTCCACGCGCTTTAAGTTGCCGCCTAGCCCAGTACGCTATCTGAAATAGGAGCTACGTAACTTGAACAAATGTGACAGAATTACGCTGAATTCTTATATTAACCGTAATATAAAATGATCTAATCGGGTCTCTGATTGCCCTATCATAGAAGTTTAATAGTGCATTTTACTCGCCATTCCACGCGCTTTAAGTTGCCGCCTAGCCTAGTACGCTATCTGAAATAGGAGCTACGTAACTTGAACAAATGTGATACATTTACGCTGAATTCTTATATTAACCGTAATATAAAATGATCTAATCGGGTCTCTGTTTGCCTTACCCTAGAAGTTTAATAGTGCATTGTACTCGCCATTTCATGCGCTTTGAGATGCCGCTTAGCCCACTACGCTATCTGAAATAGGAGTGACGTAAATTGAACAAATGTGATAGAATTTCGCTGAATTGTTAAATTAACCATAACATAAAATGATCTAATCGGGTCTCTGTTCGCCCTACCCTAGAAGATTAATAGTGCATTTCACTCGACATTTCATGCGCTTTGAGATGCCGCTTAGCCCAATAAGCTATCTGAAATAGGAGCGACGTAAATTGAACAAATATGATAGAAGTTCCCTGAATACTTATATTAACCATAATATAAAATGATCTAATCGGGTCTCTGTTTGCCCTACCCTAGAAGTTTAATAGTGCATTTTACTCGCGCTTCCACGCACTTTAAGATGCCGCCTAGCCCAGTACACTATCTGAAATATGAGCGACGTATGTTGAACAAATGTGATAGAATTTCCCTGAATTCTTATATTAACGTTAATGTAAAATGATCTAATCGGGTCTTTGTTCGCCCTACCCTAGAAGTTTAATAGTGCGTTTTACTCGCCATTCCACGCGCTTTAAGATGCCGCGCAGCCCAGTATGCTATCTGAAATAGGAACGACGTAAATTGAACAAATGTGATAGAATTTCGCTGAATTGTTAAATTAACCATAATATAAAATGATCTAATCGGGTCTCTGATTGCCCTACCCTAGAAGTTTAATAGTGCATTTTACTCGCCATTTCATGCGCTTTGAGATGCCGCTTAGCCCGATACGCTATCTGAAATAGGAGCGACGTAAATTAAACAAATGTGATAGAATTTCCCTGAAATCTTATATTGAACAAAATATAAAATGATCTAATCGGGTCTCTGAGTGCCCTATCATAGAAGTTTAATATTGCATTTTACTCGCCATTCCACGCGCTTTAAGTTGCCGCCTAGCCCAGTACGCTATCTGAAATAGGAGCTACGTAACTTGAACAAATGTGACAGAATTACGCTGAATTCTTATATTAACCGTAATATAAAATGATCTAATCGGGTCTCTGATTGCCCTATCATAGAAGTTTAATAGTGCATTTTACTCGCCATTCCACGCGCTTTAAGTTGCCGCCTAGCCCAGTACGCTATCTGAAATAGGAGCTACGTAACTTGAACAAATGTGATACATTTACGCTGAATTCTTATATTAACCGTAATATAAAATGATCTAATCGGGTCTCTGTTTGCCTTACCCTAGAAGTTTAATAGTGCATTGTACTCGCCATTTCATGCGCTTTGAGATGCCGCTTAGCCCACTACGCTATCTGAAATAGGAGTGACGTAAATTGAACAAATGTGATAGAATTTCGCTGAATTGTTAAATTAACCATAACATAAAATGATCTAATCGGGTCTCTGTTTGCCCTACCCTAGAAGTTTAATAGTGCATTTTACTCGCCATTTCTTGCGCTTTGAGATGCAGCTTAGCCCAATACGCTATCTGAAATAGGAGCGACGTAAGTTGAACAAATGTGATAGAATTTCCCTGAATTCTTATATTAACCGTAATATGAAATGATCTAAACGGGACTCTGATTGCCCTATCATAGAAGTTTAGTAATGCATTTTACTCGCCCTTCCATGCGCTTTAAGATGCCGCCTAGCCCAGTACACTATCTGAAATAGGAGCGACGTATGTTGAACAAAAGTGATACATTTACGCTGAATTCTTATATTAACCGTAATATAAAATGATCTAATCGGGTCTCTGTTTGCCTTACCCTAGAAGTTTAATAGTGCATTGTACTCGCCATTTCATGCGCTTTGAGATGCCGCTTAGCCCAATAAGCTATCTGAAATGGGAGCGACGTAAATTGAACAAATGTGATAGAATTTCGCTGAAATCTTATATTAAACAAAATATAAAATGATCTAAACGGGACTCTGATTGCCCTATCATAGAAGTTTAGTAATGCATTTTACTCGCCCTTCCACGCGCTTTAAGATGCCGCCTAGCCCAGCACACTATCTGAAATAGGAGCTACGTAACTTGAACAAATGTGATACATTTACGCTGAATTCTTATATTAACCGTAATATAAAATGATCTAATCGGGTCTCTGTTTGCCTTACCCTAGAAGTTTAATAGTGCATTTTACTCGCCATTTCATGCGCTTTGAGATGCCGCTTAGCCCAATACGCTATCTGAAATAGGAGCGACGTAAATTAAACAAATGTGATAGAATTTCCCTGAAATCTTATATTGAACAAAATATAAAATGATCTAATCGGGTCTCTGTTTGCCCTACCCTAGAAGTTTAATAGTGCATTTTACTCGCCATTTCTTGCGCTTTGAGATGCCGCTTAGCCCAATTCGCTATCTGAAATAGGAGCGACGTAAATTGAACAAATGTGATAGAATTTCGCTGAATTCTTATATTAACCTTAATGTAAAATGATCTAATCGGGTCTTTGTTCGCCCTACCCTAGAAGTTTAATAGTGCATTTCACTCGTCATTTCATGCGCTTTGAGATGCCGCTTAGCCCAATAAGCTATCTGAAATAGGAGCTACGTAAATTGAACAAATGTGATAGAATTTCGCTGAATTCTTATATTAACCAAAATATGAAATGATCTAATCGGCTCTCTGATTGCCCTATCATAGAAGTTTAATGGTGCATTTTACTCGCCATTCCACGCTCTTTAAGATGCCGCCTAGCCCAGTACGCTATCTGAAATAGGAGCGACGTAAATTGAACAAATGTGATAGAATTTTGCTGAATTCTTAAATTAACCATAATATAAAATGATCTAATCGGGTCTCTGTTTGCCATACCCTAGAAGTTTAATAGTGCATTTCACTCGCCATTTCATGCGCTTTGCGATGCCGCTTAGCCCAATAAGCTATCTGAAATAGGAGCGACGTAAATTGAACAAATGTGATAGAATTTCGCTGAATTCTTATATTAACCTTAAGGTAAAATGATCTAATCGGGTCTTTGTTCGCCCTACCCTAGAAGTTTAATAGTGCATTTCCTCGCCATTTCATGCGCTTTGAGATGCCGCTTAGCCCAATACGCTATCTGAAATAGGAGCGACGTAAATTAAACAAATGTGATAGAATTTCGCTGAATACTTATACTAACCAAAATAGAAAATGATCTAATCGGGTCTCTGATTGCCCTATCATAGAAGTTTAATAGTGCATTTTACTCGCCGTTCCACGCGCTTTAAGATGCCGCCTAGCCCAGTACGCTATCTGAAATAGGAGCGACGTAAATTGAACAAATGTGATAGAATTTTGCTGAATTCTTAAATTAACCATAATATAAAATGATCTAATCGGGTCTCTGATTGCCCTACACTAGAAGTTTAATAGTGCATTTTACTCGCCATTTCATGCGCTTTGAGATGCCGCTTAGCCCAATACGCTATCTGACATAGGAGCGACGTAAATTAAACAAATGTGATAGAATTTCGCTAAATTCTTATATTAACCAAAATATAAAATGATCTAATCGGATCTCTGATTGCCCTATCGTAGAAGTTTAATAGTGTATTTTACTCGCCATTCCACGCGCTTTAAGATGCCGCCTAGCCCAGTACGCTATCTGAAATAGGAGCGACGTAAGTTGAACAAATGTGATAGAATTTTGCTGAATTCTTAACTTAACCATAATATAAAATGATCTAATCGGGTCTCTGATTGCCCTACACTAGAAGTTTAATAGTGCATTTTACTCGCCATTTCATGCGCTTTGAGATGCCGCTTAGCCCAATACGCTATCTGACATAGGGGCGACGTAAATTGAACAAATGTGATAGAATTTCGCTAAATTCTTATATTAATCAAAATATAAAATGATCTAATCGGATCTCTGATTGCCCTATCATAGAAGTTTAATAGTGCATTTTACTCGCCATTCCACGCGCTTTAAGTTGCCGCCTAGCCCAGTACGCTATCTGAAATAGGAGCTACGTAAGTTGAACAAGTGTGACAGAATTACGCTGAATTCTTATATTAACCATAATATAAAATGATCTAAACGGGACTCTGACTGCCCTATCATAGAAGTTTAGTAGTGCATTTTACTCGCCCTTCCACGCGCTTTAAGATGCCGCCTAGCTCAGTACACTATCTGAAATAGGAGCGACGTATGTTGAACAAATGTGATAGAATTACGCTGAATTCTTAAATTAACCATAATATAAAATGATCTACACGGGTCTCTGTTTGCCCTACCCTAGAAGTTTAATAGTGCATTTTACTCCCCATTTCCTGCGCTTTGAGATGCCGCTTAGCCCAATACGCTATCTGAAATATCAGCGACGTAAATTGAACAAATGTGAGAGAATCTCGCTGAATTCTTATATTAATCTTAATGTAAAATTATCTAATTGGGTCTCTCTTCGCCCTACCCTAGACGATTAATAGTGCATTTCACTCGTCATTTCATGCGCTTTGAGATGCCGCGTAGCCCAATAAGCTATCTGAAATAGGAGCGACGTAAATTGAACAAACGTGATAGAATTTTCTGAATTCTTAAATAAACCATAATATGAAATGATCTAATCGGGTCTCTGTTTGCCCTACCCTAGAAGTTTAACAGTGCATTTTACTCGCGATTTCATGCGCTTTGAGATGCCGCTTAGCCCAATACGCTATCTGAAATAGGAGCGACGTAAATTGAACAAATGTGATAGAATTTCGCTGAATTCTTATATTAACCAAAATATAAAATGATCTAATCGGCTCTCTGATTGCCCTATCGTAGAAGTTTAATAGTGCATTTTACTCGCCATTCCACGCTCTTTAAGATGCCGCCTAGCCCAGTACGCTATCTGAAATAGGAGCGACGTAAATTGAACAAATGTGATAGAATTTTGCTGAATTCTTAATTAACCATAATATAAAATGATCTAATCGGGTCTCTGTTTGCCCTACCCTAGAAGTTTAATAGTGCATTTTACTCCCCATTTCCTGCGCTTTGAGATGCCGCTTAGCCCAATACGCTATCTCTGCAATAGGATCGACGTAAATTGAACAAATGTGATAGAATTTCGCTGAATTCTTAAATTAACCATAATATAAAATGATCTAATCGGGTCTCTGTTTGCCCTACCCTAGAAGTTTAGTAGTGCATTTTACTCGCCCTTCCACGCGCTTTAATATGCCGCCTAGCCCAGTACACTATCTGAAATAGGAGCGACGTATGTT
The DNA here is from genome assembly GCA_916610135.2 of Macropis europaea. Lineage (NCBI taxonomy): Eukaryota > Metazoa > Arthropoda > Insecta > Hymenoptera > Melittidae > Macropis > Macropis europaea. The sequence goes on along the minus strand of CAKAJE020000136.1, from coordinate 43,757 downwards.
GAACAAATGTGATAGAATTACGCTGAATTCTTATATTAACCGTAATATAAAATGATCTAATCGGGTCTCTGTTTGCCTTATCCTAGAAGTTTAATAGGGCATTTCGTCGCCATTTCATGCGCTTTGAGATGCCGCTTAGCCCAATACGCTACCTGAAGTAGGAGTGACGTATATTGAACAAATGTGATAGAACTTCGCTGAATTGATAAATTAACCATAATATAAAATGATCTAATCAGGTCTCTGTTTGCCCTACCCTAGAAGTTTAATAGTGCATTTTACTCGCCATTTCTTGCGCTTTGAGATGCCGCATAGCCCAATTCGCTATCTGAAATAGGAGCGACGTAAATTGAACAAATGTGATAGAGTTTCGCTGAATTCTTATATTAACCTTAATGTAAAATGATCTAATCGGGTCTTTGTTCGCCCTACCCTAGAAGTTTAATAGTGCATTTCACTCGTCATTTCATGCGCTATGAGATGCCGCTTAGCCCAATAAGCTATCTGAAATAGGAGCGACGTAAATTGAACAAATGTGATAGAATTTCGCTGAATTCTTATATTAACCAAAATATGAAATAATCTAATCGGGTCTCTGATTGCCCTATCATAGAAGTTTAAGAGTGCATTTTACTCGCCATTCCACGCGCTTTAAGATGCCGCCTAGCCCAGTACGCTATCTGAAATAGGAGCGACGTAAATTGAACAAATGTGATAAAATTTTGCTGAATTCTTAAATTAACCATAATATAAAATGATCTAATCGGGTCTCTGTTTGCCCTACCCTAGAAGTTTAAAAGTGCATTTCACTCGTCATTTCATGCGCTTTGTGATGCCGCTTAGCCCAATAAGCTATCTGCAATAGGAGCGACGTAAATTGAACAAATGTGACAGAGTTACGCTGAATTCTTATATTAACCGCAATATAAAATCATCTAATCGGGTCTCTGTTTGCCTTATCCTAGAAGTTTAATAGGGCATTTCGTCGCCATTTCATGCGCTTTGAGATGCCGCTTAGCCCAATACGCTATCTGAAGTAGGAGTGACGTAAATTGAACAAATGTGATAGAACTTCGCTGAATTGATAAATTAACCATAATATAAAATGATCTAATCAGGTCTCTGTTTGCCCTACCCTAGAAGTTTAATAGAGCATTTTACTCGCCATTTCATGCGCTTTGAGATGCCGCATAGACCAATTCGCTATCTGAAATAGGAGCGACGTAAATTGAACAAATGTGATAGAATTTCGCTGAATTCTTATATTAACCTTAATGTAAAATGATCTAATCGGGTCTTTGTTTGCCCTACCCTAGAAGTTTAATAGTGCATTTCACTCGGCATTTCATGCGCTTTGAGATGCCGCTTAGCCCAATAAGCTATCTGAAATAGGAGCGACGTAAATTGAACAAATGTGATAGAATTTCGCTGAATTCTTATATTAACCAAAATATGAAATAATCTAATCGGGTCTCTGATTGCCCTATCATAGAAGTTTAAGAGTGCATTTTACTCGCCATTCCACGCGCTTTAAGATGCCGCCTAGCCCAGTACGCTATCTGAAATAGGAGCGACGTAATTTGAACAAATGTGATAAAATTTTGCTGAATTCTTAAATTAACCATAATATAAAATGATCTAATCGGGTCTCTGTTTGCCCTACCCTAGAAGTTTAAAAGTGCATTTCACTCGTCATTTCATGCGCTTTGTGATGCCGCTTAGCCCAATAAGCTACCTGAAATGGGAGCGACGTAAATTGAACAAATGTGATAGAATTTCGCTGAATACTTATACTAACCAAAATAGAAAATGATCTAATCGGGTCTCTGATTGCCCTATCATAGAAGTTTAATAGTGCATTTTACTCGCCGTTCCACGCGCTTTAAGATGCCGCCTAGCCCAGTACGCTATCTGAAATAGGAACGACGTAAATTGAACAAATGTGATAGAATTTCGCTGAATTCTTAAATTAACCATAATATAAAATGATCTAATCGGGTCTCTGATTGCCCTACCCTAGAAGTTTAATAGTGCATTTTACTCGCCATTTCATGCGCTTTGAGATGCCGCTTAGCCCAATACGCTATCTGACATAGGAGCGACGTAAATTGAACAAATGTGATAGAATTTCGCTAAATTCTTATATTAACCAAAATATAAAATGATCTAATCGGATCTCTGTTTGCCTTATCCTAGAAGTTTAATAGTGCATTTTACTCGCCATTTCATGCGCATTGAGATGCCGCTTAGCCCAATAAGCTATCTGAAATAGGAGCGACGTAAATTGAACAAATGTGATAGAATTTCGCTGAATTCTTATATTAACCAAAATATAAAATGATCTAATCGGCTCTCTGATTGCCCTATCATAGAAGTTTAATAGTGCATTTCACTCGCCATTTCATGCGCTTTGCGATGCCGCTTAGCCCAATAAGCTATCTGAAATAGGAGCGACGTAAATTGAACAAATGTGATAGAATTTCGCTGAATTCTTATATTAACCTTAAGGCAAAATGATCTAATCGGGTCTTTGTTCGCCCTACCCTAGAAGTTTAATAGTGCATTTCACTCGCCATTTCATGCGCTTTGAGATGCCGCTTAGCCCAATAAGCTATCTGCAATAGGAGCGACGTAAATTGAACAAATGTGACAGAGTTACGCTGAATTCTTATATTAACCGCAATATAAAATCATCTAATCGGGTCTCTGTTTGCCTTATCCTAGAAGTTTAATAGGGCATTTCGTCGCCATTTCATGCGCTTTGAGATGCCGCTTAGCCCAATACGCTATCTGAAGTAGGAGTGACGTAAATTGAACAAATGTGATAGAACTTCGCTGAATTGATAAATTAACCATAATATAAAATGATCTAATCAGGTCTCTGTTTGCCCTACCCTAGAAGTTTAATAGAGCATTTTACTCGCCATTTCATGCGCTTTGAGATGCCGCATAGCCCAATTCGCTATCTGAAATAGGAGCGACGTAAATTGAACAAATGTGATAGAATTTCGCTGAATTCTTATATTAACCTTAATGTAAAATGATCTAATCGGGTCTTTGTTTGCCCTACCCTAGAAGTTTAATAGTGCATTTCACTCGGCATTTCATGCGCTTTGAGATGCCGCTTAGCCCAATAAGCTATCTGAAATAGGAGCGACGTAAATTGAACAAATGTGATAGAATTTCGCTGAATTCTTATATTAACCAAAATATGAAATAATCTAATCGGGTCTCTGATTGCCCTATCATAGAAGTTTAAGAGTGCATTTTACTCGCCATTCCACGCGCTTTAAGATGCCGCCTAGCCCAGTACGCTATCTGAAATAGGAGCGACGTAAATTGAACGAATGTGATAAAATTTTGCTGAATTCTTAAATTAACCATAATATAAAATGATCTAATCGGGTCTCTGTTTGCCCTACCCTAGAAGTTTAAAAGTGCATTTCACTCGTCATTTCATGCGCTTTGTGATGCCGCTTAGCCCAATAAACTACCTGAAATGGGAGCGACGTAAATTGAACAAATGTGATAGAATTTCGCTGAATACTTATACTAACCAAAATAGAAAATGATCTAATCGGGTCTCTGATTGCCCTATCATAGAAGTTTAATAGTGCATTTTACTCGCCGTTCCACGCGCTTTAAGATGCCGCCTAGCCCAGTACGCTATCTGAAATAGGAACGACGTAAATTGAACAAATGTGATAGAATTTCGCTGAATTCTTAAATTAACCATAATATAAAATGATCTAATCGGGTCTCTGATTGCCCTACCCTAGAAGTTTAATAGTGCATTTTACTCGCCATTTCATGCGCTTTGAGATGCCGCTTAGCCCAATACGCTATCTGACATAGGAGCGACGTAAATTGAACAAATGTGATAGAATTTCGCTAAATTCTTATATTAACCAAAATATAAAATGATCTAATCGGATCTCTGTTTGCCTTATCCTAGAAGTGTAATAGTGCATTTTACTCGCCATTTCATGCGCATTGAGATGCCGCTTAGCCCAATAAGCTATCTGAAATAGGAGCGACGTAAATTGAACAAATGTGATAGAATTTCGCTGAATTCTTATATTAACCAAAATATAAAATGATCTAATCGGCTCTCTGATTGCCGTATCATAGAAGTTTAATAGTACATTTTACTCGCCATTTCTTGCGCTTTGAGATGCCGCTTAGCCCAATTCGCTATCTGAAATAGGAGCGACGTAAATTGAACAAATGTGATAGAACTTCGCTGAATTCTTATATTAACCTTAATGTAAAATGATCTAATCGGGTCTCTGTTTGCCATACCCTAGAAGTTTAATAGTGCATTTCACTCGCCATTTCATGCGCTTTGCGATGCCGCTTAGCCCAATAAGCTATCTGAAATAGGAGCGACGTAAATTGAACAAATGTGATAGAAGTTCCCTGAATACTTATATTAACCATAATATAAAATGATCTAATCGGGTCTCTGTTTGCCCTACCCTAGAAGTTTAATAGTGCATTTTACTCGCGCTTCCACGCACTTTAAGATGCCGCCTAGCCCAGTACACTATCTGAAATATGAGCGACGTATGTTGAACAAATGTGATAGAATTTCCCTGAATTCTTATATTAACGTTAATGTAAAATGATCTAATCGGGTCTTTGTTCGCCCTACCCTAGAAGTTTAATAGTGCGTTTTACTCGCCATTCCACGCGCTTTAAGATGCCGCGCAGCCCAGTATGCTATCTGAAATAGGAACGACGTAAATTGAACAAATGTGATAGAATTTCGCTGAATTGTTAAATTAACCATAATATAAAATGATCTAATCGGGTCTCTGATTGCCCTACCCTAGAAGTTTAATAGTGCATTTTACTCGCCATTTCATGCGCTTTGAGATGCCGCTTAGCCCACTACGCTATCTGAAATAGGAGTGACGTAAATTGAACAAATGTGATAGAATTTCGCTGAATTGTTAAATTAACCATAACATAAAATGATCTAATCGGGTCTCTGTTTGCCCTACCCTAGAAGTTTAATAGTGCATTTTACTCGCCATTTCTTGCGCTTTGAGATGCAGCTTAGCCCAATACGCTATCTGAAATAGGAGCGACGTAAGTTGAACAAATGTGATAGAATTTCCCTGAATTCTTATATTAACCGTAATATGAAATGATCTAAACGGGACTCTGATTGCCCTATCATAGAAGTTTAGTAATGCATTTTACTCGCCCTTCCACGCGCTTTAAGATGCCGCCTAGCCCAGTACACTATCTGAAATAGGAGCGACGTATGTTGAACAAAAGTGATACATTTACGCTGAATTCTTATATTAACCGTAATATAAAATGATCTAATCGGGTCTCTGTTTGCCTTACCCTAGAAGTTTAATAGTGCATTGTACTCGCCATTTCATGCGCTTTGAGATGCCGCTTAGCCCAATAAGCTATCTGAAATAGGAGCCACGTAAATTGAACGAATGTGATAGAATTTCGCTGAATTCTTGAATTAACCATAATATAAAATGATCTTATCGGGTGTCTGTTTGCCCTACCCTGGAAGTTTAATAGTGCATTTTACTCGCCATTTCTTGCGCTTTGAGATGCCGCTTAGCCCAATACGCTATCTGAAATGTCAGCGACGTAAATTGAACAAATGTGATAGAATTTCGCTGAATTCTTATATTAACCAAAATATAAAATGATCTAATCGGCTCTCTGATTGCCCTATCATAGAAGTTTAGTAGTGCATTTTACTGGCCCTTCCACGCGCTTTAAGATGCCGCCTAGGCAAGTACACTATCCGAAATAGGAGCGACGTATGTTGAACAAATGTGATAGAATTACGCTGAATTCTTATATTGACCGTAATATAAAAAGACCTAATCGGGTCTCTGTTTGCCTTACCCTAGAAGTTTAATAGTGCATTTTACTCGCCATTTCATGCGCTTTGAGATGCCGCTTAGCCCAATACGCAATCTGCAATAGGAGCGACGTAAATTGAACAAATGTGATAGAATTTCGCTGAATTCTTATATTAATCAAAATATAAAACGATCTAATCGGGTCTCTGATTGCCCTACCCTAGAAGTTTAGAAGTGCATTTTACTCGCCATTCCACGCGCTTTAAGATGCCGCCTAGCCCAGTACGCTATCTGCAATAGGAGCGACGTAAATTGAACAAATGTGTTAGAATTTCCCTGAAATGTTATAGTAAACAAAATATAAAATGATCTAACCGGGTCTCTGATTGCCCTATCATAGAAGTTTAATAGTGCATTTTACTCGCCATTCCGCGCGCTTTCAGATGCCGCTTAGCTCAATACGCTATCTGAAATAGGAACGACGCAAATTGAACAAATGTGATAGAATTTCGCTGAATTCTTATATTAACCATAATATAAAATGATGTAATCGGGTCTCTGTTCGCCCTACCCAAGAAGTTTAAGAGTGCATTTCTCTCGTCATTTCATGCGCTTTGAGATGCCGCTTAGCCCAATAGCTATCTGAAGTAGGAGCGACGTAAATTGAACAAATGTGATAGAATTTCCCTGAAATCTTATATAACCGTAATATAAAATGATCTAATCGGCTCTCTGTTTGCATTACCCTACAAGTTTAATAGTGCATTTTTCTCGCCATTCCACGTGCTTTAAGATGCCGCCTATCCGAGTACGACATCTGAAATAGGAGCGACGTAAATTGAACAAATGTGATAGAATTTTTCTGAATTCTTAAATTAACCATAATATGAAATGATCTAATCGGGTCTCTGTTTGACCTACCCTACAAGTTTAACAGTGCATTTTACTCGCCATTTCATGCGCTTTGAGATGCCGCTTAGCCCAATACGCTATCTGAAATAGGAGCGACGTAAATTGAACAAATGTGATAGAATTTCGCTGAATTCTTAAATTAACCATAATATAAAATGATCTAATGGGGTCTCTGTTTGCCCTACCGTATAAGTTTAATAGTGCATTTTACTCGCCATTTCTTGCGCTTTGAGATGCCGCTTAGCCCAATACGCTATCTGAAATAGGAGCGACGTAAATTGAACAAATGTGATAGAATTTCGCTGAATTCTTATATTAACCAAAATATAAAATGATCTAATCGGGTCTCTGATTGCCCTGTCATAGAAGTTTAAGAGTGCATTTTGCTCGCCATTCCACGAGCTTTAAGATGCCGCCTAGCCCAGTACGCTTTCTGAAATAGGAGCGACGTAAGTTGAACAAATGTGATAGAATAACGCTGAATTCTTATATTAACCGTAACATAAAATGGTCTAATCGGGTCTCCGCTTGCCTTATCCTAGAAGTATAATAGTGCATTTTACTCGCCATTTCATGCGCATTGAGATGCCGCTTAGCCCAATACGCTATTTGAAATAGGAGCGATGTAAATTGAACAAATGTGATAGAATTTCGCTGAATTCTTAAATTAACCATAATATGAAATGACCTAATCGGGTCTCTGTTCGACCTACCCAAGAAGTTTAATACTGCATTTCTCTCGTCATTTCATGCGCTGTGAGATGCCGCTTAGCCCAATACGCTATCTGAAATAGGAGCGACGTAAATTGAACAAATGTGATAGAATTTCGCTGAATTCTTATATTAACCATAATATAAAATGATCTAATCGGGTCTCTGATTGCCCTACCCTAGAAGTTTAATAGTGCATTTTACTCGCCCTTTCGTGCGCTTTGAGATGCCGCTTAGCCCAATACGCTATCTGAAATAGGAGCGACGGAAATTGAACAAATGTGATAGAATTTCGCTGAATTCATAAATTAACCATAATGTGAAATGATCTAATCGGGTCTCTGTTTGCCCTACCCTAGAAGTTTAATAGTGCATTTCACTCGTTAATCCATGCGCTTTGACATACCGCTTAGCTCAATACGCTATCTGAAATAGGAGCGATGTAAATTGAACAAATGTGATAGAATTTTGCTGAATTCTTAAATTAACCATAATATAAAATGATGTAATCGGGTCTTTGCTCGCCCTACCCAAGAAGTTTAATAGTGCATTTCTCTCGTCATTTCATGCGCTTTGAGCTGCCGCTTAGCCCAATACGCTATCTGAAATAGGAGCGACGTAAATTGAACAAATGTGATTGAATTTCGCTGAATTCTTATTTTAACCTTAATGTAAAATGATCTAATCGGTTCTGTGTTCGCCCGACCCAAGAAGTCTAATAGTGCATTTCACTCGCCATTTCATGCGCTTTGAGATGCCGCTTAGCCCAATACGCTATCTGAAATAGGTGCGACGTAAATTAAACAAATGTGATAGAATTTCGCTGAATTCTTATATTAACCAAAATATAAAATGATCTAATCGGGTCTCTGATTGCCCTATCATAGATGTTTAAGAGTGCATTTTACTCGCCATTCCACGCGCTTTAAGATGCCGCCTAGCCCAGTATGCTGTCTGAAATAGGAACGACGTAAATTGAACAAATGTGATAGAATTTTGCTGAATTCTTAAATTAACCATAATATAAAATGATCTAATCGGGTCTCTGATTGCCCTACCCTAGAAGTTTAATAGTGCATTTTACTCGCCATTTCATGCGCCTTGAGATGCCGCTTAGCCCAATACGCTATCTGAAATAGGTGCGATGTAAATTGAACAAATGTGATAGAATTTTGCTGAATTCTTAAATTAACGATAATATAAAATGATGTAATCGGGTCTCTGTTCCACCTACCCAAGAAGTTTAATAGTGCATTTCTCTCGTCATTTCATGCGCTTTGAGATGCCGCTTAGCCCAATAGCTATCTGAAATAGGAGCGACGTAAATTGAACAAATGTGAGAGAATTTCCCTGTATTCTTATATTAACCTTAATGTAAAATGATCTAATCGGGACTCAGTTCGCCCTACCCTAGAAGATTAATAGTGCATTTCACTCGTCATTTCATGCGCTTTGAGATGCCGCTTAGCCCAATAAGCTATCTGAAATAGGAGCGACGTAAATTGAACAAATGTGATAGAAGTTCCCTGAATACTTATATTAACCTTAATGTAAAATGATCTAATCGGGTCTCTGTTCGCCCTACCCTAGAAGTTTAATAGTGCATTCTACTCGCCATTTCATGTGCTTTGAGATTCCGCTTAGCACAATACGCTATCTGAAATAGGAGCGACGTAAATTGGACAAATGTGATAGGATTTCGCTGAATTCTTAAATTAACCATAATATAGAATGATCTACTCGGGACTGTATGTGCCCTACCCTAGAAGTTTAATAGTGCATTTTACCCGCCATTTCTTGCGCTTTGAGATGCCGCTTCGCCCAATACGCTATCTGAAATTGGAGCGTCGTAAATTGAACAAATGTGATAGAGTTTCCCTGAAATGTTATAGTAAACAAAATATAAAATGATCTAATCGGGACTCTGATTGCCCTATCATAGAAGTTTAGTAGTGCATTTTACTCGCCCTTCCACGCGCTTCAAGATGCCGCCTAGCAGAGTACGCTATCTGAAATAGGAGCGACGTTAGTTGAACGAATGTGATAGAATTACGCTGAATTCTTATATTAACCGTAATATAAAATGATCTATTCGGGTCTCTGTTCGCCCTACCCTAGATGTTTAATAGTGCATTTCACTCGACATTCCATGCACTTTGAGATTCCGCTTAGCCCAATACGCTATCTGTAATAGGAGCGACGTAAATTGAACAAATGTGATAGAATTTCGCTGAATTCTTATATTAACCAAAATATAAAATGATCTAATCGGCTCTCTGATTGCCCTATCATAGAAGTTTAGTAGTGCATTTTCCTGGCCGTTCCACGCGCTTTAAGATGCCGCCTAGGCAAATACACTATCTGAAATAGCAGCGACGTATGTTGAACAAATGTGATAGAATTACGCTGAATTCTTATATTAACCGTAATATAAAAAGATCTAATCGGGTCTCTGTTTGCCTTACCCTAGAAGTTTAATAGTTCATTTTACTCGCCATTTCATGCGCTTTGAGATGCCGCTTAGCCCAATACGCTATCTGAAATAGGAGCGACGTAAATTAAACAAATGTCATAGAATTTCCCTGAAATGTTATAGTAAACAAAATATAAAATGATCTAACCGGGTCTCTGATTGCCCTATCATAGAAGTTTAATAGTGCATTTTACTCGCCATTCCGCGCGCTTTAAGATGCCGCTTAGCCCAATACGCTATCTGAAATGGGAGCGACGTAAATTGAACAAATGTGATAGAATTTCCCTGAAATGTTATAGTAAACAAAATATAAAATGATCTAATCGGGACTCTGATTGCCCTATCACAGAAGTTTAGTAGTGCATTTTACTCGCCCTTCCACGCGCTTTAAGATGCTGCCTAGCCCAGTAGACTATCTGAAATATTAGCGACGTAAATTGAACAAATGTGCGAGAATCTCGCTGAATTCTTATATTAACCAAAAGATAAAATGATCTAATCCGGTCTCTGTTTGCCCTACCCTAGAAGTTTAATAGTGCATTTTACGAGCCATTTCATGCGCTTTGAGATGCCGCTTAGCACAATATGCTATCTGAAATAGGAGCGACGTAAATTTCACAAATGTGATAGAATTACGCTGAATCGTTATATTAACCAAAATATAAAATGATCTAATCGGGTCTCTGATTGCCCTACCCTAGAAGTTTAATAGTGCATTTTACTCGCCATTTCATGCGCTTTGAGATGCCGCCTAGCCCAGTGCGCTATCTGAAATATCAGCGACGTAAATTGAACAAATGTGAGAGAATTTCGCTGAATTCTTATATTAACCTTAATGTAAAATGTTCTAATCGGGTCTCTGTTCGCCCTACCCTAGAAGATTAATAGTGCATTTCACTCGTCATTTCATGCGCTTTGAGATGCCGCTTAGCCCAGTACGCTATCTGAAATAGGAGCTACGTAAGTTGAACAAATGTGACAGAATTACGCTGCATTCTTATATTAACCGTAATATAAAATGATCTAACCGGGTCTCTGTTTGCCCTACCCTAGAAGTTTAACAGTGCATTTTACTCGCCATTCCACGCGCTTTAAGATGCCGCCTAGCCCAGTACGCTCTCTGAAATAGGAGCGACGTAAGTTGAACAAATGTGATAGAATTTCGCTGAATTCATATATTAACCAAAATATAATATGATCTAATCGGGTCTCTGATTGCCCTATCATAGAAGTTTAATAGAGCATTTTACTCGCCAATCCACGCGATTTAAGATTCCGCCTAGCCCAGTACGCTATCTGAAATAGGAGTGACGTAAATTGAACAAACGTGATAGAATTTCCCTGAAATGTAATAGTAAACAAAATATAAAATGATCTAATCGGAACTCTGATTGCCCTATCATAGAAGTTTAGTAGTGCATTTTACTCGCCCTTCCACGCGCTTTAAGATGCCGCCTAGCCCAGTACGCTATCTGAAATAGTAGCGACGTTAGTTGAACAAATGTGATAGAATTTCGCTGAATTCTTTTATTAACCATAATGTTAAATGATCTAATCGGGTCTCTGTTCGCCATAGCGTAGAAGCTTAATAGTGCATTTTATTCGTCATGTCATGCGCTTTGAGATGCCGCTTAGCCCAATACGCTCTCTGAAATAGGAGCGACGTAAATTGAACAAATGTGATAGAATTTCCCTGAAATGTTATAGTAAACAAAATATAAAATGATCTAATCGGGTCTCTGATTGCCCTATCATAGAAGTTTAATAGTGCATTTTACTCGCCATTCCGCGCGCTTTAGGATGCCGCTTAGCCCAATACGCTCTCTGAAATAGGAGCGACGTAAATTGAACAGATGTGATAGAATTTCGCTGAATTCTTATATTAAACAAAATATAAAATGATCTAATCGGGTCTCTGATTGCCCTATCATAGAAGTTTAATAGTGCATTTTACTCGCCATTCCACGCGCTTTAAGTTGCCGCCTAGCCCAGTACGCTATCTGAAATAGGAGCTACGTAAGTTGAGCAAATGTCACAGAATTACGCTGAATTCTTATATTAACCGTAATATAAAATGATCTAATCGGGTCTCTGTTTGCCTTATCCTAGAAGTTTAATAGTGCATTTTACTCGCCATTTCATGCGCTTTGAGATGCCGCTTAGCCCAATACGCTATCTGAAATTGGAGCGATGTAAATTGAACAAATGTGATAGAATCTCGCTGAATTTTTTATTAACTATAATGTTAAATGATCTAATGGGGTCTCTGTTTGCATTACCCTACAAGTTTAATAGTGCATTTTACACGCCATTCCACGCGCTTTAAGATGCCGCCTATCCGAGTACGCCATCTGAAATAGGAGCGACGTAAATTGAACAAATGTGATAGAATATTTCTGAAATCTTAAATTAACCATAATATGAAATGATCTAATCGGGTCTCTGTTTGACCTACCCTACAAGTTTAACAGTGCATTTTACTCGCCATTTCATGCGCTTTGAGATGCCGCTTAGCGCAATACGCTATCTGAAATAGGCGCGACGTAAATTGAACAAATGCGATAGAATTTCGCTGAATTCTTATATTAACCAAAATATAAAATGATCTAATCGGGTCTTTGATAGCCCTATCATAGAAGTTTAAGTGTGCATTTTGCTCGCCATTCCACGCGCTTTAAGATGCCGCCTAGCCCAGTACGCTTTCTGAAATAGGAGCGACGTAAGTTGAACAAATGTGATAGAATAACGCTGAATTCTTATATTAACCGTAACATAAAATGGTCTAATCGGGTTTCCGCTTGCCTTATCCTAGAAGTTTAATAGTGCATTTTACTCGCCATTTCATGCGCATTGAGATGCCGCTTAGCCCAATACGCTATCTGAAATAGGAGCGACGTAAATTGAACAATTGTGATAGAATTTCGCTGAATTCTTATATTAACCAAAATATAAAATGTTCTAATCGGGTCTCTGATTGCCCTACCCAAGAAGTTTAATAGTGCATTTTACTCGCCATTCCACGCGCTTTAAGATGCCGCCTAGCCCAGTATGCTATCTGAAATAGGAACGACGTAAATTGAACAAATGTGATAGAATTTCGCTGAATTCTTTTATTAACCATAATGTTAAATGATCTAATCGGGTCTCTGTTTGCCTTATCCTAGAAGCTTAATAGTGCATTTTACTCGTCATTTCATGCGCTTTGAGATGCCGCTTAGCCCAATACGCTATCTGAAATAGGAGCGATGTAAATTGAACAAATGTGATACAATTTCGCTGAATTCTTATATTAACCATAATATAAAATGATCTAATCGGGTCTCTGATTGCCCTACCCTAGAAGTTTAATAGTGCATTTTACTCGCCCTTTCGTGCGCTTTGAGATGCCGCTTAGCCCAATCCGCTATCTGAAATAGGAGCGACGGAAATTGAACAAATGTGATAGAATTTCGCTGAATTCATATATTAACCAAAATATATAATGATCAAATCGGGTCTCTGTTCGCCCTACCCAAGAAGTTTAATAGTGCATTTTACTCGCCATTCCACGCGCTTTAAGATGCCGCCTAGGCAAATACACTATCTGAAATAGCAGCGACGTATGTTGAACAAATGTGATAGAATTACGCTGAATTCTTATATTAACCGTAATATAAAAAGATCTAATCGGGTCTCTGTTTGCCTTACCCTAGAAGTTTAATAGTGCATTTTACTCGCCATTTCATGCGTTTTGAGATGCCGCTTAGCCCAATACGCTATCTGAAATATTAGCGACGTAAATTGAACAAATGTGAGAGAATCTCGCTGAATTCTTATATTAACCTTAATGTAAAATGATCTAGTCGGGTCTCTGTTCGCCCTACCCTAGAAGATTAATAGTGCATTTCACTCGTCATTTCATGCGCTTTGACATGCCGCTTAGCCCAATAAGCTATCTGAAATAGGAGCGACGTAAATTGAACAAATGTGATAGAACTTCCCTGAATACTTATATTAACCTTAATGTAAACTGATCTAATCGGGTCTCTGTTCGCCCTACCCTAGAAGCTTAACAGTGCATTTTACTCGCCATTTCATGCGCTTTGAGATGCCGCTTAGCCCAATACGCTATCTGAAATAGGAGCGACGTAAATTGAACAAATGTGATAGGATTTCGCTGAATTCTTAAATTAACCATAATATAGAATGATCTAATCGGGTCTCTATGTGCCCTACCCTAGAAGTTTAATAGTGCATTTTACTCGCCATTTCTTGCGCTTTGAGATGCCGCTTAGCCCAATACGCTATCTGAAATAGGAGCGACGTAAATTGAACAAATGTGATAGAATTTCCCTGAAATGTTATAGTAAACAAAATATAAAATGATCTAATCGGGACTCTGATTGCCCTATCACAGAAGTTTAGTAGTGCATTTTACTCGCCCTTCCACGCGCTTTAAGATGCTGCCTAGTCCAGTAGACTATCTGAAATATTAGCGACGTAAATTGAACAAATGTGCGAGAATCTCGCTGAATTCTTATATTAACCTTAATGTAAAATGATCTAGTCGGGTCTCTGTTCGCTCTACCCTAGAAGATTAATAGTGCATTTCACTCGTCATTTCATGCGCTTTGAGATGCCGCTTAGCCCAGTATGCTATCTGAAATAGGAGCGATGTAAATTGAACAAATGTGATAGAATTTCGATGAATTCTTTTATTAACCATAATGTAAAATGATCTAATCGGGTCTCCGTTCACCCTAGCCTAGAAGTTTAATAGTGCATTTCACTCGTCATTTCATGCGCTTTGAGATGCCGCTTAGCCCAATACGCTATCTGAAATAGGAGCGACGTAAATTGAAAAATGTGATAGAATTTCGCTGAATTCTTAAATTAACCATAATATAAAATGATCTAATGGGGTCTCTGTTTGCCCTACCCTAGAAGTTTAATAGTGCATTTTACTCCCCATTCCACGCGCTTTAAGTTGCCGCCTAGCCGAGTACGCTATCTGAAATAGGAGCTACGTAAGTTGAACAAATGTCACAGAATTACGCTGAATTCTTATATTAACCGTAATATAAAATGATCTAATCGGGTCTCTGTTTGCCTTATCCTAGAAGTTTAATAGTGCATTCTACTCGTCATTTCATGCGCTTTGAGATGCCGCTTAGCCCAATAGCTATCTGAAATAGGAGCGACGTAAATTGAACAAATGTGAGAGAATTTCCCTGTATTCTTATATTAACCTTAATGTAAAATGATCTAATCGGGTCTCAGTTCGCCCTACCCTAGAAGATTAATAGTGCATTTCACTCGTCATTTCATGCGCTTTGAGATGCCGCTTAGCCCAATAAGCTATCTGAAATAGGAGCGACGTAAACTGAACAAATGTGATAGAAGTTCCCTGAATACTTATATTAACCTTAATGTAAAATGATCTAATCGGGTCTCTGTTCGCCCTACCCTAGAAGTTTAATAGTGCATTCTACTCGCCATTTCATGTGCTTTGAGATTCCGCTTAGCCCAATACGCTATCTGAAATAGGAGCGACGTAAATTGGACAAATGTGATAGGATTTCGCTGAATTCTTAAATTAACCATAATATAGAATGATCTACTCGGGTCTGTATGTGCCCTACCCTAGAAGTTTAATAGTGCATTTTACCCGCCATTTCTTGCGCTTTGAGATGCCGCTTAGCCCAATACGCTATCTGAAATTGGAGCGTCGTAAATTGAACAAATGTGATAGAATTTCCCTGAAATGTTATAGTAAACAAAATATAAAATGATCTAATCGGGACTCTGATTGCCCTATCATAGAAGTTTAGTAGTGCATTTTACTCGCCCTTCCACGCGCTTCAAGATGCCGCCTAGCAGAGTACGCTATCTGAAATAGGAGCGACGTTAGTTGAACGAATGTGATAGAATTACGCTGAATTCTTATATTAACCGTAATATAAAATGATCTATTCGGGTCTCTGTTCGCCCTACCCTAGATGTTTAATAGTGCATTTCACTCGACATTCCATGCACTTTGAGATGCCGCTTAGCCCAATACGCTATCTGTAGTAGGAGCGACGTAAATTGAACAAATGTGATAGAATTTCGCTGAATTCTTATATTAACCAAAATATAAAATGATCTAATCGGCTCTCTGATTGCCCTATCATAGAAGTTTAGTAGTGCATTTTACTGGCCGTTCCACGCGCTTTATGATGCCGCCTAGGCAAATACACTATCTGAAATAGCAGCGACGTATGTTGAACAAATGTGATAGAATTACGCTGAATTCTTATATTAACCGTAATATAAAAAGATCTAATCGGGTCTCTGTTTGCCTTACCCTAGAAGTTTAATAGTGCATTTTACTCGCCATTTCATGCGCTTTGAGATGCCGCTTAGCCCAATACGCTATCTGAAATATTAGCGACGTAAATTGAACAAATGTGAGAGAATCTCGCTGAATTCTTATATTAACCTTAATGTAAAATGATCTAGTCGGGTCTCTGTTCGCCCTACCCTAGAAGATTAATAGTGCATTTCACTCGTCATTTCATGCGCTTTGACATGCCGCTTAGCCCAATAAGCTATCTGAAATAGGAGCGACGTAAATTGAACAAATGTGATAGAAGTTCCCTGAATACTTATATTAACCTTAATGTAAACTGATCTAATCGGGTCTCTGTTCGCCCTACCCTAGAAGCTTAACAGTGCATTTTACTCGCCCTTTCGTGCGCTTTGAGATGCCGCTTAGCCCAATCCGCTATCTGAAATAGGAGCGACGGAAATTGAACAAATGTGATAGAATTTCGCTGAATTCATATATTAACCAAAATATATAATGATCAAATCGGGTCTCTGTTCGCCCTACCCAAGAAGTTTAATAGTGCATTTTACTCGCCATTCCACGCGCTTTAAGATGCCGCCTAGGCAAATACACTATCTGAAATAGCAGCGACGTATGTTGAACAAATGTGATAGAATTACGCTGAATTCTTATATTAACCGTAATATAAAAAGATCTAATCGGGTCTCTGTTTGCCTTACCCTAGAAGTTTAACAGTGCATTTTACTCGCCATTTCATGCGCTTTGAGATGCCGCTTAGCCCAATACGCTATCTGAAATATTAGCGACGTAAATTGAACAAATGTGAGAGAATCTCGCTGAATTCTTATATTAACCTTAATGTAAAATGATCTAGTCGGGTCTCTGTTCGCCCTACCCTAGAAGATTAATAGTGCATTTCACTCGTCATTTCATGCGCTTTGACATGCCGCTTAGCCCAATAAGCTATCTGAAATAGGAGCGACGTAAATTGAACAAATGTGATAGAACTTCCCTGAATACTTATATTAACCTTAATGTAAACTGATCTAATCGGGTCTCTGTTCGCCCTACCCTAGAAGCTTAACAGTGCATTTTACTCGCCATTTCATGCGCTTTGAGATGCCGCTTAGCCCAATACGCTATCTGAAATAGGAGCGACGTAAATTGAACAAATGTGATAGGATTTCGCTGAATTCTTAAATTAACCATAATATAGAATGATCTAATCGGGTCTCTATGTGCCCTACCCTAGAAGTTTAATAGTGCATTTTACTCGCCATTTCTTGCGCTTTGAGATGCCGCTTAGCCCAATACGCTATCTGAAATAGGAGCGACGTAAATTGAACAAATGTGATAGAATTTCCCTGAAATGTTATAGTAAACAAAATATAAAATGATCTAATCGGGACTCTGATTGCCCTATCACAGAAGTTTAGTAGTGCATTTTACTCGCCCTTCCACGCGCTTTAAGATGCTGCCTAGCCCAGTAGACTATCTGAAATATTAGCGACGTAAATTGAACAAATGTGCGAGAATCTCGCTGAATTCTTATATTAACCTTAATGTAAAATGATCTAGTCGGGTCTCTGTTCGCTCTACCCTAGAAGATTAATAGTGCATTTCACTCGTCATTTCATGCGCTTTGAGATGCCGCTTAGCCCAGTACGCTATCTGAAATAGGAGCGATGTAAATTGAACAAATGTGATAGAATTTCGATGAATTCTTTTATTAACCATAATGTAAAATGATCTAATCGGGTCTCTGTTCACCCTAGCCTAGAAGTTTAATAGTGCATTTCACTCGTCATTTCATGCGCTTTGAGATGCCGCTTAGCCCAATACGCTATCTGAAACAGGAGTGACGTAAATTGAACAAATGTGATAGAATTTCGCTGAATTCTTATATTAACCAAAATATAAAATTATCTAATCGGGTCTCTGATTGCCCTACCCTAGAAGTTTAATAGGGCATTTTACTCGCCATTTCATGCGCTTTGAGATGCCGCTTAGCCCAATACGCTATCTGAAATAGGAGCGACGTAAATTGAAAAATGTGATAGAATTTCGCTGAATTCTTAAATTAACCATAATATAAAATGATCTAATGGGGTCTCTGTTTGCCCTACCCTAGAAGTTTAATAGTGCATTTTACTCGCCATTCCACGCGCTTTAAGTTGCCGCCTAGCCGAGTACGCTATCTGAAATAGGAGCTACGTAAGTTGAACAAATGTCACAGAATTACGCTGAATTCTTATATTAACCGTAATATAAAATGATCTAATCGGGTCTCTGTTTGCCTTATCCTAGAAGTTTAATAGTGCATTCTACTCGTCATTTCATGCGCTTTGAGATGCCGCTTAGCCCAATACGCTACCTGACATAGGAGCGACGTAAATTGAACAAATGTGATAGAATTTCGCTGAATTCTTATATTAACCAAAATATAAAATGATCTAATCGGGTCTCTGATTGGCCTACCCTAGAAGTTTAGTAGTGCATTTTACTCGCCATTTCATGCGCTTTGAGATGCCGCTTAGCCCAATACGCCATCTGAAATAGGAGCGACGTAAATTAAACAAATGTCATAGAATTTCCCTGAAATGTTATACTAAACAAAATATAAAATGATCTAACCGGGTCTCTGATTGCCCTATCATAGAAGTTTAATAGTGCATTTTACTCGCCATTCCGCGCGCTTTAAGATGCCGCGTAGCCCAATACGCTATCTGAAATAGGAGCGACGTAAATTGAACAAATGTGATAGAATTTCGCTGAATTCTTATATTAAACAACATATAAAATGATCTAATCGGGTCTCTGTTTGCCTTATCCTAGAAGTTTAATAGTGCATTTTACTCGCCATTTCATGCGCTTTGAGATGCCGCTTAGCCCAATACGCTATCTGAAATAGGCGCGATGTACATTGAACAAATGTGATAGAATTTCGCTGAATTCTTTTATTAACCATAATGTTAAATGATCTAATCGGGTCTCTGATCGCCATAGCGTAGAAGCTTAATAGTGCATTTTATTCGTCATTTCATGCGCATTGAGATGCCGCTTAGCCCAATACGCTATCTGAAATAGGAGCGACGTAAATTGAACAAATGTGATACAATTTCGCTGAATTCTTATATTAACCATAATATAAAATGATGTATTCGGGTCTCTGTTCGCACTACCCAAGAAGTTTAAGAGTGCATTCCTCTCGTCATTTCATGCGCTTTGAGATGCCGCTTAGCCCAATACGCTATCTGAAATAGGAGCGACGTAAATTGAACAAATGTGATAGAATTTCGCCGAATCCTTATATTAACCAAAAGATAAAATGATCTAATCCGGTCTCTGTTTGCCCTACCCTAGAAGTTTAATAGTGCATTTTACGAGCCATTTCATGCGCTTTGAGATGCCGCTTAGCACAATATGCTATCTGAAATAGGAGCGACGTAAATTGAACAAATGTGATAGAATTACGCTGAATCGTTATATTAACCAAAATATAAAATGATCTAATCGGGTCTCTGATTGCCCTACCCTAGAAGTTTAATAGTGCATTTTACTCGCCATTTCATGCGCTTTGAGATGCCGCCTAGCCCAGTACGCTATCTGAAATAGGAGCGACGTAAGTTGAACAAATGTGATAGAATTACGCTGAATTCTTATATTAACCGTAATATAAAATGGTCTAATCGGGTCTCCGTTTGCCTTATCCTAGAAGTTTAGTAGTGCATTTTACTCGTCATTTCCTGCGCTTTGAGATGCCGCTTAGCCCAATACGCTATCTGAAATAGGAGCGACGTAAATTGAACAAATGTGATCGAATTTCCCTGAAATCTTATATTAAACAAAATATAAAATGATCTAATCGGGTCTCTGTTCGCCCTACCCAAGAAGTTTAATAGTGCATTTTACTCGCCATTCCACGCGCTTTAAGTTGCCGCCTAGCCCAGTGCGCTATCTGAAATATCAGCGACGTAAATTGAACAAATGTGAGAGAATTTCGCTGAATTCTTATATTAACCTTAATGTAAAATGTTCTAATCGGGTCTCTGTTCGCCCTACCCTAGAAGATTAATAGTGCATTTCACTCGTCATTTCATGCGCTTTGAGATGCCGCTTAGCCCAGTACGCTATCTGAAATAGGAGCTACGTAAGTTGAACAAATGTGACAGAATTACGCTGCATTCTTATATTAACCGTAATTTAAAATGTTCTAATCGGGTCTCTGATTGCCCTATCATAGAAGTTTAATAGTGCATTGTACTCGCCATTCCACGCGCTTTAAGGTGCCGCCTAGCCCAGGACGCTATCTGAAATAGGAGCTACGTAAGTTGAACAAATGTCACAGAATTACGCTGAATTCTTATATTAACCGTAATATAAAATGATCTAATCGGGTCTCTCTTTGCCTTATCCTAGAAGTTTAATAGTGCATTTTACTCGCCATTTAATGCGCTTTGAGATGCCGCTTAGCCCAATACGCTATCTGAAATAGGAGCGACGTAAATTGAACAAATGTGATAGAATCTTGCTGAATTCTTATATTAACCAAAATATAAAATGATCTAATCCGGTCTCTGTTTGCCCTACCCTAGAAGTTTAATAGTGCATTTTACGAGCGATTTCTTGCGCTTTGAGATGCAGCTTAGCCCAATACGCTATCTGAAATAGGAGCGACGTAAATTGAACAAATGTGATAGAATTTTGCTGAATTCTTAAATTAACCATAATATAAAATGATGTAATCGGGTCTTTGTTCGCCCTACCCAAGAAGTTTAATAGTGCATTTCTCTCGTCATTTCATGCGCTTTGAGATGCCGCTTAGCCCAATACGCTATCTGAAATAGGAGCGACGTAAAGTGAACAAATGTGATAGAATTTCGCTGAATTCTTTTATTAACCATAATGTTAAATGATCTAATCGGGTCTCTGTTTGCCTTATCCTAGAAGTTTAATAGTGCATTTTACTCGTCATTTCATGCGCTTTGAGATGCCGCTTAGCCCAATACGCTATCTGAAATAGGAGTGACGTAAATTGAACAAATGTGATAGAATTTCGCTGAATTGATAAATTAACCATAATATAAAATGATCTAATCGGGTCTCTGTTTGCCCTACCCTAGAAGTTTAATAGTGCATTTTACTCGCCATTCCACGCGCTTTAAGATGCCGCCTAGCCCAGTACGCTATCTGAAATAGGAGCTACGTAAGTTGAACAAATGTGACAGAATTACGCTGCATTCTTATATTAACCGTAATATAAAATTATCTAACCGGGTCTCTGTTTGCCTTATCCTAGAAGTTTAATAGTGCATTTTCTCGCCATTTCATGCGCTTTGAGATGCCGCTCAGCCCAATACGCTATCTGAAAAACGAGTGACGTAAATTGAACAAATGTGATAGAATTTCGCTGAATTGATAAGTTAACCATAATATAAAATGATCTAATCGGGTCTCTGTTTGCCCTACCCTAGAAGTTTAATAGTGCATTTTACTTGCCATTTCATGCGCTTTGAGATGCCGCTTAGCCCAATACGCTATCTGAAATAGGTGCGACGTAAATTAAACAAATGTGATAGAATTTCGCTGAATTCATATATTAACCAAAATATAATATGATCTAATCGGGTCTCTGATTGCCCTATCATAGAAGTTTAACAGAGCATTTTACTCGCCAATCCACGCGCTTTAAGATTCCGCCTAGCCCAGTACGCTATCTGAAATAGGAGCGACGTAAATTGAACAAACGTGATAGAATTTCCCTGAAATGTTATAGTAAACAAAATATAAAATGATCTAATCGGAACTCTGATTGCCCTATCATAGAAGTTTAGTAGTGCATTTTACTCGTCCTTCCACGCGCTTTAAGGTGTCGCTTAGCCCAATACGCTATCTGAAATAGGAGCGACGTAAATTGAACAGATGTGATAGAATTTCGCTGAATTCTTATATTAACCACAATATAAAATGATCTAACCGGGTCTCTGATTGCCCTATCATAGAAGTTTAATAGTGCATTTTACTCGCCATTTCATGCGCTTTGAGATACCGCTTCGCCCAATACGCTATCTGAAATAGGAGCGACGTAAATTGAACAAATGTGATAGAATTTCGCTGGATTCTTAAATTAACCATAATATAAAATGATCTAATGGGGTCTCTGTTTGCCCTACCCTAGAAGTTTAATAGTGCGTTTTGCCCGCCATTCCACGCGCTTTAAGATGCCGCCTAGCCCAGTTCGCTATCTGAAATAGGAGCGACGCAAGTTGAACAAATGTGATAGAATAACGCTGAATCCTTATATTAACCGTAATATAAAATGATCTAATCGGGTCTCTGTTTGCCTTACCCTAGAAGTTTAATAGTGCATTTTACTCGCCATTTCATGCGCTTTGAGATGCCGCTTAGCCCAATACGCTATCTGAAATTTCGGCGACGTAAATTGAACAAATGTGATAGAATTTCCCTGAATTCTTAAATTAACCATAATATAAAATGATCTAACCGGGTCTCTGATTGCCCTACCCTAGAAGTTTAATAGTGCATTTTACTTGCCATTTCATGCGCTTTGAGATGCCGCTTAGCCCAATACGCTATCTGAAATAGGAGCGACGTAAATTAAACAAATGTGATAGAATTTCGCTGAATTCATGTATTAACCAAAATATAAAATGATCTAATCGGGTCTCTGTTTGCCCTCCCCTAGAAGTTTAATAGTGCATTTTACTTGCCATTTCATGCGCTTTGAGATGCCGCTTAGCCCAATACGCTATCTGAAATAGGTGCGACGTAAATTAAACAAATGTGATAGAATTTCGCTGAATTCATATATTAACCAAAATATAAAATGATCTAATCGGGTCTCTGATTGCCCTACCCTAGAAGTTTAATAGTGCATTTTACTTGCCATTTCATGCGCTTTGAGAAGCCGCTTAGCCCAATACGCTATCTGAAATAGGAGCGACGTAAATTGAACAAATGTGATAGAATTTCGCTGAATTCTTATATTAAACAAAATATAAAATGATCTAATCGGGTCTCTGATTGCCCTATCATAGAAGTTTAATAATGCATTTTACTCGCCATTCCGCGCGCTTTAAGATGCCGCTTAGCCCAATACGCTATCTGAAATAGGAGCGACGTAAATTGAACAAATGTGATAGAATTTCGCTGAATTCTTATATTAAACAAAATATAAAATGATCTAATCGGGTCTCTGATTGCCCTATCATAGAAGTTTAATAGTGCATTTTACTCGCCATTCCACGCGCTTTAAGTTGCCGCCTAGCCCAGTACGCTATCTGAAATAGGAGCTACGTAAGTTGAACAAATGTCACAGAATTACGCTGCATTCTTATATTAACCGTAATACAAAATGATCTAATCGGGTCTCTGGTTGCCTTATCCTAGAAGTTTAATAGTGCATTTCTCTCGTCATTTAATGCGCTTTGAGATGCCGCTTAGCCCAATAGCTATCTGAAATAGGAGCGACGTAAATTGAACAAATGTGATAGAATTTCCCTAAAATCTTATATTAAACAAAATATAAAATGATCTAAACTGGACTCTGATTGCCCTATCATAGAAGTTTAGTAGTGCATTTTACACGCCCTTCCACGCGCTTTAAGATGCCGTCTAGCCCAGTACACTATCTGAAATAGGAGCGACGTATATTGAACAAATGTGATAGAATTACGCTGAATTCTTATATTAACCGTAATATAAAATGATCTAATCGGGTCTCTGTTTGCATTACCCTAGAAGTTTAATAGTGCATTTGACTCGCCATTTCATGCGCTTTGAGATGCCGCTTAGCCCTATACGCTATCGGCAATAGGATCGACGTAAATTGAACAAATGTGATAGAATTTCGCTGAATTCTTTAATTAACCATAATATAAAATGATCTAAACTGGTCTCTGTTTGCCCTACCCTAGAAGTTTAATAGTGCATTTTACTCGCCATTTCTTGCGCTTTGAGATGCCGCTTAGCCCAATACGCTATCTGAAATTGGAGCAACGTAAATTGAACAAATGTGATAGAATTTCGCTGAATTCTTAAATTAACCATAATATAAAATGATCTAATTGGGTCTCTGTTTGCCCTACCCTAGAAGTTTAGTAGTGCATTTTACTCGCCATTTCTTGCGCTTTGAGATGCCGCTTAGCCCAATACGCTATCTGAAATAGGAGCGATGTATGTTGAACAAATGTGATAGAACTACGCTGAATTCTTATATTAACCGTAATATAAAATGATCTAATCGGGTCTCTGTTTGCCTTACCCTAGAAGTTTAATAGTGCATTTTACTCGCCATTTCATGCGCTTTGAGATGCCGCTTAGCCGAATGCGCTATCTGAAATAGGAGCGACGTATATTGAACAATTGTGATAGAATTTCGCTGAATTCTTATATTAACCGTAATATAAAATGATATAATCGGGTCTCCCTTTGCCTTATCCTAGAAGTTTAATAGTGCATTTTACTCGCCATTTCATGCGCTTTGAGATGCCGCTTAGCCCAATACGCTATCTGAAATAGGAGCGATGTAAATTGAACAAATGTGATAGAATTTCGCTGACTTCTTATATTAACCAAAATATAAAATGATCTAATCCGGTCTCTGTTTGCCATACCCTAGAAGTTTAATAGTGCATTTTACGAGCCATTTCTTGCGCTTTGAGATGCAGCTTAGCCCAATACGCTATCTGAAATAGTAGCGACGTAAATTGAACAAATGTGATAGAATTTCGCTGAATTCTTATATTAACCTTAATGTAAAATGATCTAATCGGGTCTTTCTTCGCCCTACCCTAGAAGTTTAATAGTGCATTTCACTCGTCATTTCATGCGCTTTGAGATGCCGCTTAGCACAATATGCTATCTGAAATAGGAGCGACGTAAATTGAACAAATGTGATAGAATTTCGCTGAATTCTTATATTAACCTTAATGTAAAATGATCTAATCGGGTCTTTCTTCGCCCTACCCTAGAAGTTTAATAGTGCATTTCACTCGTCATTTCATGCGCTTTGAGATGCCGCTTAGCACAATATGCTATCTGAAATAGGAACGACGCAAATTGAACAAATGTGATAGAATTTCGTTGAATTCTTATATTAACCAAAATATAAAATGCTCTAATCGGGTCTCTGATTGCCCTATCATAGAAGGTTAACAGTGCATTTTACTCGTCATTCCGCGCGCTTTAAGATGCCGCTTAGCCCAATACGCTATCTGAAAGAGGAGCGACGTAAATTGAACAAATGTGATAGAATTCTGCTGAATTCTTAAATTAACCAAAATATAAAATGATCTAATCGGGTCTCTGTTTGCCTTATCCTAGAAGTTTAATAGTGCATTTTACTCGCCATTTCATGCGCTTTGAGATGCCGCTTAGCCCAATACGCTATCTGAAATAGGAGCGACGTAAATTGAACAAATGTGATAGAATTTCGCTGAATTCTTATATTAACCAAAATATAATAGGATCTAATCGGGTCTCTGATTGCCCTATCATAGAAGTTTAATAGTTCATTTTACTCTCCATTCCACGCGCTTTAAGATGCCGCCTATCCGAGAACGCTATTTGAAATAGGAGCGACGTAAATTGAACAAATGTGATAGAATTTTGCTGAATTCTTAAATTAACCAGAATATAAAATGATCTAATCGGGTCCCTGTTTGCCCTACCCTAGAAGTTTAATAGTGCATTTCACTCGTCATTTCTTGCGCTTTGCGATGCCGCTTAGCCCAATAAGCTATCTGAAATAGGAGCGACGTAAATTGAACAAATGTGATAGAATTTCGCTGAATTCTTATATTAACCAAAATATAAAATGATCTAATCGGGTCTCTGATTGCCCTATCATAGAAGTTTAATAGTGCATTTTACTCGTCATTCCACGCGCTTTAAGATACCGCCCAGCCCATTACGCTATCTGAAATAGGAGCTACGTAAATTGAAAAAATGTGATAGAATTTTGCTGAATTCTTAAATTAACCATAATATAAAATGATGTAATCGGGTCTCTGTTCGCCCTACCCAAGAAGTTTAATAGTGCATTTCTCTCGTCATTTAATGCGCTTTGAGATGCCGCTTAGCCCAATAGCTATCTGAAATAGGAGCGACGTAAATTGAACAAATGTGATAGAATTTCCATGAAATCTTATATTAAACAAAATATAAAATGATCTAAACGGGACTCTGATTGCCCTATCATAGAAGGTTAACAGTGCATTTTACACGTCATTCCACGCGCTTTAAGATGCCGCCTAGCCCAGTAGGCTATCTGAAACTGGAGCGACGTAAATTGAACAAATGTGATAGAATTTCGCTGAATTCTTAAATTAACCATAATATAAAATGATCTAATCGGGTCTCTGTTTGCCGTACCCTAGAAGTTTAATAGTGTATTTTACTCGTCATTTCATGCGCTTTGACATGCCGCTTAGCCCAATACGCTATCTGAAATAGGAGCGACGTAAATTGAACAAATGCGATAGAATTTCGCTGAATTCTTATATTAACCAAAATATAAAATGATCTAATCGGGTCTTTGATTGCCCTATCATAGAAGTTTAAGTGTGCATTTTGCTCGCCATTCCACGCGCTTTAAGATGCCGCCTAGCCCAGTACGCTTTCTGAAATAGGAGCGACGTAAGTTGAACAAATGTGATAGAATAACGCTGAATTCTTATATTAACCGTAACATAAAATGGTCTAATCGGGTTTCCGCTTGCCTTATCCTAGAAGTTTAATAGTGCATTTTACTCGCCATTTCATGCGCATTGAGATGCCGCTTAGCCCAATACGCTATCTGAAATAGGAGCGACGTAAATTGAACAATTGTGATAGAATTTCGCTGAATTCTTATATTAACCAAAATATAAAATTTTCTAATCGGGTCTCTGATTGCCCTATCATAGAAGTTTAATAGTGCATTTTACTCGCCATTCCACGCGCTTTAAGATGCCGCCTAGCCCAGTATGCTATCTGAAATAGGAACGACGTAAATTGAACAAGTGTGATAGAATTTCGCTGAATTCTTTTATTAACCATAATGTTAAATGATCTAATCGGGTCTCTGTTTGCCTTATCCTAGAAGTTTAATAGTGCATTTTACTCGTCATTTCATGCGCTTTGAGATGCCGCTTAGCCCAATACGCTATCTGAAATAGGAGCGATGTAAATTGAACAAATGTGATACAATTTCGCTGAATTCTTATATTAACCATAATATAAAATGATCTAATCGGGTCTCTGATTGCCCTACCCTAGAAGTTTAATAGTGCATTTTACTCGCCGTTTCGTACGCTTTGCGATGCCGCTTAGCCCAATCCGCTATCTGAAATAGGAGCGACGGAAATTGAACAAATGTGATAGAATTTCGCTGAATTCATATATTAACCAAAATATAAAATGATCAAATCGGGTCTCTGATTGCCCTATCATAGAAGTTTAATAGTGCATTTTACTCGCCATTCCACGCGCTTTAAGTTGCCGCCTAGCCCAGTGCGCTATCTGAAATATCAGCGACGTAAATTGAACAAATGTGAGAGAATTTCGCTGAATTCTTATATTAACCTTAATGTAAAATGTTCTAATCGGGTCTCTGTTCGCCCTGCCCTAGAAGATTAATAGTGCATTTCATTTGTCATTTCATGCGCTTTGAGATGCCGCTTAGCCCAGTACGCTATCTGAAATAGGAGCTACGTAAGTTGAACAAATGTGACAGAATTACGCTGCATTCTTATATTAACCGTAATATAAAATGATCTAACCGGGTCTCTGTTTGCCTTAACCTAGAAGTTTAATAGTGCATTTTCTCGCCATTTCATGCGCTTTGAGATGCCGCTCAGCCCAATACGCTATCTGAAATAGGAGCGACGTAAATTAAACAAATGTGATAGAATTTCGCTGAATTCATATATTAACCAAAATATAAAATGATCTAATCGGGTCTCTGTTTGCCCTACCCTAGAAGTTTAATAGTGCATTTTACTCGCCATTCCGCGCACTTTAAGATGCCGCCTAGCCCAGTACGCTCTCTGAAATAGGAGCGACGTAAGTTGAACAAATGTGATAGAATTTTGCTGAATTCTTAAATTAACCATAATATAAAATGATCTAACCGGGACTCTGATTGCCCTACCCTAGAAGTTTAATAGTGCATTTTACTTGCCATTTCATGTGCTTTGAGATGCCGCTTAGCCCAATACGCTATCTGAAATAGGTGCGACGTAAATTAAACAAATGTGATAGAATTTCGCTGAATTCATATATTAACCAAAATATAATATGATCTAATCGGGTCTCTGATTGCCCTATCATAGAAGTTTAATAGAGCATTTTACTCGCCAATCCACGCGATTTAAGATTCCGCCTAGCCCAGTACGCTATCAGAAATAGGAGCGACGTAAATTGAACAAACGTGACAGAATTTCCCTGAAATGTTATAGTAAACAAAATATAAAATGATCTAATCGGAACTCTGATTGCCCTATCATAGAAGTTTAGTAGTGCATTTTACTCGCCCCTCCACGCGCTTTAAGATGCCGCCCAGCCCAGTACGCTATCTGAAATAGTAGCGACGTTAGTTGAACAAATGTGATAGAATTTCGCTGAATTCTTTTATTAACCATAATGTGAAATGATTTAATCGGGTCTCTGTTCGCCATAGCGTAGAAGCTTAATAGTGCATTTTATTCGTCATTTCATGCGCTTTGAGATGCCGCTTAGCCCAATACGCTCTCTGAAATAGGAGCGACGTAAATTGAACAAATGTGATAGAATTTCCCTGAAATGTTATAGTAAACAAAATATAAAATGATCTAATCGGGTCTCTGATTGCCCTATCATAGAAGTTTAATAGTGCATTTTACTCGCCATTCCGCGCGCTTTAAGATGCCGCTCAGCCCAATACGCTATCTGAAATAGGAGTGACGTAAATTGAACAAATGTGATAGAATTTCGCTGAATTGATAAATTAACCATAATATAAAATGATCTAATCGGGTCTCTGTTTGCCCTACCCTAGAAGTTTAATAGTGCATTTTACTCGCCATTCCACGCGCTTTAAGATGCCGCCTAGCCCAGTACGCTCTCTGAAATAGGAGCGACGTAAGTTTAACAAATGTGATAGTATTTTGCTGAATTCTTAAATTAACCATAATGTAAAATGATCTAACCGGGTCTCTGATTGCCCTACCCTAGAAGTTTAATAGTGCATTTTACTCGCCATTTCATGCGCTTTGAGACGCCGCTTAGCCCAATACGCTATCTGAAATAGGAGCGACGTAAATTGAACAAATGTGATAGAATTTCGCTGAATTCTTATATTAACCAAAATATAAAATGATCTAATCCGGTCTCTGTTTGCCCTACCCTAGAAGTTTAATAGTGCATTTTACGAGCGATTTCTTGCGCTTTGAGATGCAGCTTAGCCCAATACGCTATCTGAAATAGGAGCGACGTAAATTGACAAATGTGATAGAATTTTGCTGAATTCTTAAATTAACCATAATATAAAATGATGTAATCGGGTCTTTGTTCGCCCTACCCAAGAAGTTTAATAGTGCATTTCTCTCGTCATTTCATGCGCTTTGAGATGCCGCTTAGCCCAATACGCTCTCTGAAATAGGAGCGACGTAAATTGAACAAATGTGATAGAATTTTCCTGAAATGTTATAGTAAACAAAATATAAAATGATCTAATCGGAACTCTGATTGCCCTACCATAGAAGTTTAGTAGTACAATTTACTCGCCCTTCCACGCGCTTTAAGATGCCGCCTAGCCCAGTACGCTATCTGAAATAGGAGCGACGTAAACTGAACAAATGTGATAGAATTTCCCTGAAATCTTATATTAAACAAAATATAAAATGATCTAATCGGGTCTCTGTTCGCCCTACCCAAGAAGTTTAATAGTGCATTTTACTCGCCATTCCACGCGCTTTAAGATGCCGCCTAGCCCAGTATGCTATCTGATATAGGAACGACGTAAATTGAACAAATGTGATAGAATTTCGCTGAATTCTTTTATTCACCATAATGTTAAATGATCTAATCGGGTCTCTGTTTGCCTTATCCTAGAAGTTTAATAGTGCATTTTACTCGTCATTTCATGCGCTTTGAGATGCCGCTTAGCCCAATACGCTATCTGAAATAGGAGCGATGTAAATTGAACAAATGTGATACAATTTCGCTGAATTCTTATATTAACCATAATATAAAATGATCTAATCGGGTCTCTGATTGCCCTACCCTAGAAGTTTAATAGTGCATTTTACTCGCCCTTTCGTGCGCTTTGAGATGCCGCTTAGCCCAATCCGCTATCTGCAATAGGAGCGACGGAAATTGAACAAATGTGATAGAATTTCGCTGAATTCATATATTAACCAAAATATAAAATGATCAAATCGGGTCTCTGATTGCCCTATCATAGAAGTTTAATAGTGCATTTTACTCGCCATTCCACGGGCTTTAAGTTGCCGCCTAGCCCAGTGCGCTATCTGAAATATCAGCGACGTAAATTGAACAAATGTGAGAGAATTTCGCTGAATTCTTATATTAACCTTAATGTAAAATGTTCTAATCGGGTCTCTGTTCGCCCTACCCTAGAAGATTAATAGTGCATTTCATTTGTCATTTCATGCGCTTTGAGATGCCGCTTAGCCCAGTACGCTATCTGAAATAGGAGCTACGTAAGTTGAACAAATGTGACAGAATTACGCTGCATTCTTATATTAACCGTAATATAAAATGATCTAACCGGGTCTCTGTTTGCCTTAACCTAGAAGTTTAATAGTGCATTTTCTCGCCATTTCATGCGCTTTGAGATGCCGCTCAGCCCAATACGCTATCTGAAATAGGAGCGACGTAAATTAAACAAATGTGATAGAATTTCGCTGAATTCATATATTAACCAAAATATAAAATGATCTAATCGGGTCTCTGTTTGCCCTACCCTAGAAGTTTAATAGTGCATTTTACTCGCCATTCCGCGCACTTTAAGATGGCGCCTAGCCCAGTACGCTCTCTGAAATAGGAGCGACGTAAGTTGAACAAATGTGATAGAATTTTGCTGAATTCTTAAATTAACCATAATATAAAATGATCTAACCGGGACTCTGATTGCCCTACCCTAGAAGTTTAATAGTGCATTTTACTTGCCATTTCATGCGCTTTGAGATGCCGCTTAGCCCAATACGCTATCTGAAATAGGTGCGACGTAAATTAAACAAATGTGATAGAATTTCGCTGAATTCATATATTAACCAAAATATAATATGATCTAATCGGGTCTCTGATTGCCCTATCATAGAAGTTTAATAGAGCATTTTACTCGCCAATCCACGCGATTTAAGATTCCGCCTAGCCCAGTACGCTATCTGAAATAGGAGCGACGTAAATTGAACAAACGTGACAGAATTTCCCTGAAATGTTATAGTAAACAAAATATAAAATGATCTAATCGGAACTCTGATTGCCCTATCATAGAAGTTTAGTAGTGCATTTTACTCGCCCCTCCACGCGCTTTAAGATGCCGCCTAGCCCAGTACACTATCTGAAATAGGAGCGATGTATGTTGAACAAATGTGATAGAACTACGCTGAATTCTTATATTAACCGTAATATAAAATGATCTAATCGGGTCTCTGTTTGCCTTACCCTAGAAGTTTAATAGTGCATTTTACTCGCCATTTCATGCGCTTTGAGATGCCGCTTAGCCGAATGCGCTATCTGAAATAGGAGCGACGTATATTGAACAATTGTGATAGAATTTCGCTGAATTCTTATATTAACCGTAATATAAAATGATATAATCGGGTCTCCCTTTGCCTTATCCTAGAAGTTTAATAGTGCATTTTACTCGCCATTTCATGCGCTTTGAGATGCCGCTTAGCCCAATACGCTATCTGAAATAGGAGCGATGTAAATTGAACAAATGTGATAGAATTTCGCTGACTTCTTATATTAACCAAAATATAAAATGATCTAATCCGGTCTCTGTTTGCCATACCCTAGAAGTTTAATAGTGCATTTTACGAGCCATTTCTTGCGCTTTGAGATGCAGCTTAGCCCAATACGCTATCTGAAATAGTAGCGACGTAAATTGAACAAATGTGATAGAATTTCGCTGAATTCTTATATTAACCTTAATGTAAAATGATCTAATCGGGTCTTTCTTCGCCCTACCCTAGAAGTTTAATAGTGCATTTCACTCGTCATTTCATGCGCTTTGAGATGCCGCTTAGCACAATATGCTATCTGAAATAGGAGCGACGTAAATTGAACAAATGTGATAGAATTTCGCTGAATTCTTATATTAACCTTAATGTAAAATGATCTAATCGGGTCTTTCTTCGCCCTACCCTAGAAGTTTAATAGTGCATTTCACTCGTCATTTCATGCGCTTTGAGATGCCGATTAGCACAATATGCTATCTGAAATAGGAACGACGCAAATTGAACAAATGTGATAGAATTTCGTTGAATTCTTATATTAACCAAAATATAAAATGCTCTAATCGGGTCTCTGATTGCCCTATCATAGAAGGTTAACAGTGCATTTTACTCGTCATTCCGCGCGCTTTAAGATGCCGCTTAGCCCAATACGCTATCTGAAAGAGGAGCGACGTAAAATGAACAAATGTGATAGAATTCTGCTGAATTCTTAAATTAACCAAAATATAAAATGATCTAATCGGGTCTCTGTTTGCCTTATCCTAGAAGTTTAATAGTGCATTTTACTCGCCATTTCATGCGCTTTGAGATGCCGCTTAGCCCAATACGCTATCTGAAATAGGAGCGACGTAAATTGAACAAATGTGATAGAATTTCGCTGAATTCTTATATTAACCAAAATATAATAGGATCTAATCGGGTCTCTGATTGCCCTATCATAGAAGTTTAATAGTTCATTTTACTCTCCATTCCACGCGCTTTAAGATGCCGCCTATCCGAGAACGCTATTTGAAATAGGAGCGACGTAAATTGAACAAATGTGATAGAATTTTGCTGAATTCTTAAATTAACCAGAATATAAAATGATCTAATCGGGTCCCTGTTTGCCCTACCCTAGAAGTTTAATAGTGCATTTCACTCGTCATTTCTTGCGCTTTGCGATGCCGCTTAGCCCAATAAGCTATCTGAAATAGGAGCGACGTAAATTGAACAAATGTGATAGAATTTCGCTGAATTCTTATATTAACCAAAATATAAAATGATCTAATCGGGTCTCTGATTGCCCTATCATAGAAGTTTAATAGTGCATTTTACTCGTCATTCCACGCGCTTTAAGATACCGCCCAGCCCATTACGCTATCTGAAATAGGAGCTACGTAAATTGAAAAAATGTGATAGAATTTTGCTGAATTCTTAAATTAACCATAATATAAAATGATGTAATCGGGTCTCTGTTCGCCCTACCCAAGAAGTTTAATAGTGCATTTCTCTCGTCATTTAATGCGCTTTGAGATGCCGCTTAGCCCAATAGCTATCTGAAATAGGAGCGACGTAAATTGAACAAATGTGATAGAATTTCCATGAAATCTTATATTAAACAAAATATAAAATGATCTAAACGGGACTCTGATTGCCCTATCATAGAAGGTTAACAGTGCATTTTACACGTCATTCCACGCGCTTTAAGATGCCGCCTAGCCCAGTAGGCTATCTGAAACTGGAGCGACGTAAATTGAACAAATGTGATAGAATTTCGCTGAATTCTTAAATTAACCATAATATAAAATGATCTAATCGGGTCTCTGTTTGCCGTACCCTAGAAGTTTAATAGTGTATTTTACTCGTCATTTCATGCGCTTTGACATGCCGCTTAGCCCAATACGCTATCTGAAATAGGAGCGACGTAAATTGAACAAATGCGATAGAATTTCGCTGAATTCTTATATTAACCAAAATATAAAATGATCTAATCGGGTCTTTGATTGCCCTATCATAGAAGTTTAAGTGTGCATTTTGCTCGCCATTCCACGCGCTTTAAGATGCCGCCTAGCCCAGTACGCTTTCTGAAATAGGAGCGACGTAAGTTGAACAAATGTGATAGAATAACGCTGAATTCTTATATTAACCGTAACATAAAATGGTCTAATCGGGTTTCCGCTTGCCTTATCCTAGAAGTTTAATAGTGCATTTTACTCGCCATTTCATGCGCATTGAGATGCCGCTTAGCCCAATACGCTATCTGAAATAGGAGCGACGTAAATTGAACAATTGTGATAGAATTTCGCTGAATTCTTATATTAACCAAAATATAAAATGTTCTAATCGGGTCTCTGATTGCCCTATCATAGAAGTTTAATAGTGCATTTTACTCGCCATTCCACGCGCTTTAAGATGCCGCCTAGCCCAGTATGCTATCTGAAATAGGAACGACGTAAATTGAACAAGTGTGATAGAATTTCGCTGAATTCTTTTATTAACCATAATGTTAAATGATCTAATCGGGTCTCTGTTTGCCTTATCCTAGAAGTTTAATAGTGCATTTTACTCGTCATTTCATGCGCTTTGAGATGCCGCTTAGCCCAATACGCTATCTGAAATAGGAGCGATGTAAATTGAACAAATGTGATACAATTTCGCTGAATTCTTATATTAACCATAATATAAAATGATCTAATCGGGTCTCTGATTGCCCTACCCTAGAAGTTTAATAGTGCATTTTACTCGCCGTTTCGTGCGCTTTGCGATGCCGCTTAGCCCAATCCGCTATCTGAAATAGGAGCGACGGAAATTGAACAAATGTGATAGAATTTCGCTGAATTCATATATTAACCAAAATATAAAATGATCAAATCGGGTCTCTGATTGCCCTATCATAGAAGTTTAATAGTGCATTTTACTCGCCATTCCACGCGCTTTAAGTTGCCGCCTAGCCCAGTGCGCTATCTGAAATATCAGCGACGTAAATTGAACAAATGTGAGAGAATTTCGCTGAATTCTTATATTAACCTTAATGTAAAATGTTCTAATCGGGTCTCTGTTCGCCCTACCCTAGAAGATTAATAGTGCATTTCATTTGTCATTTCATGCGCTTTGAGATGCCGCTTAGCCCAGTACGCTATCTGAAATAGGAGCTACGTAAGTTGAACAAATGTGACAGAATTACGCTGCATTCTTATATTAACCGTAATATAAAATGATCTAACCGGGTCTCTGTTTGCCTTAACCTAGAAGTTTAATAGTGCATTTTCTCGCCATTTCATGCGCTTTGAGATGCCGCTCAGCCCAATACGCTATCTGAAATAGGAGCGACGTAAATTAAACAAATGTGATAGAATTTCGCTGAATTCATATATTAACCAAAATATAAAATGATCTAATCGGGTCTCTGTTTGCCCTACCCTAGAAGTTTAATAGTGCATTTTACTCGCCATTCCGCGCACTTTAAGATGCCGCCTAGCCCAGTACGCTCTCTGAAATAGGAGCGACGTAAGTTGAACAAATGTGATAGAATTTTGCTGAATTCTTAAATTAACCATAATATAAAATGATCTAACCGGGACTCTGATTGCCCTACCCTAGAAGTTTAATAGTGCATTTTACTTGCCATTTCATGTGCTTTGAGATGCCGCTTAGCCCAATACGCTATCTGAAATAGGTGCGACGTAAATTAAACAAATGTGATAGAATTTCGCTGAATTCATATATTAACCAAAATATAATATGATCTAATCGGGTCTCTGATTGCCCTATCATAGAAGTTTAATAGAGCATTTTACTCGCCAATCCACGCGATTTAAGATTCCGCCTAGCCCAGTACGCTATCAGAAATAGGAGCGACGTAAATTGAACAAACGTGACAGAATTTCCCTGAAATGTTATAGTAAACAAAATATAAAATGATCTAATCGGAACTCTGATTGCCCTATCATAGAAGTTTAGTAGTGCATTTTACTCGCCCCTCCACGCGCTTTAAGATGCCGCCCAGCCCAGTACGCTATCTGAAATAGTAGCGACGTTAGTTGAACAAATGTGATAGAATTTCGCTGAATTCTTTTATTAACCATAATGTGAAATGATTTAATCGGGTCTCTGTTCGCCATAGCGTAGAAGCTTAATAGTGCATTTTATTCGTCATTTCATGCGCTTTGAGATGCCGCTTAGCCCAATACGCTCTCTGAAATAGGAGCGACGTAAATTGAACAAATGTGATAGAATTTCCCTGAAATGTTATAGTAAACAAAATATAAAATGATCTAATCGGGTCTCTGATTGCCCTATCATAGAAGTTTAATAGTGCATTTTACTCGCCATTCCGCGCGCTTTAAGATGCCGCTCAGCCCAATACGCTATCTGAAATAGGAGTGACGTAAATTGAACAAATGTGATAGAATTTCGCTGAATTGATAAATTAACCATAATATAAAATGATCTAATCGGGTCTCTGTTTGCCCTACCCTAGAAGTTTAATAGTGCATTTTACTCGCCATTCCACGCGCTTTAAGATGCCGCCTAGCCCAGTACGCTCTCTGAAATAGGAGCGACGTAAGTTTAACAAATGTGATAGTATTTTGCTGAATTCTTAAATTAACCATAATGTAAAATGATCTAACCGGGTCTCTGATTGCCCTACCCTAGAAGTTTAATAGTGCATTTTACTCGCCATTTCATGCGCTTTGAGACGCCGCTTAGCCCAATACGCTATCTGAAATAGGAGCGACGTAAATTGAACAAATGTGATAGAATTTCGCTGAATTCTTATATTAACCAAAATATAAAATGATCTAATCCGGTCTCTGTTTGCCCTACCCTAGAAGTTTAATAGTGCATTTTACGAGCGATTTCTTGCGCTTTGAGATGCAGCTTAGCCCAATACGCTATCTGAAATAGGAGCGACGTAAATTGACAAATGTGATAGAATTTTGCTGAATTCTTAAATTAACCATAATATAAAATGATGTAATCGGGTCTTTGTTCGCCCTACCCAAGAAGTTTAATAGTGCATTTCTCTCGTCATTTCATGCGCTTTGAGATGCCGCTTAGCCCAATACGCTCTCTGAAATAGGAGCGACGTAAATTGAACAAATGTGATAGAATTTTCCTGAAATGTTATAGTAAACAAAATATAAAATGATCTAATCGGAACTCTGATTGCCCTACCATAGAAGTTTAGTAGTACATTTTACTCGCCCTTCCACGCGCTTTAAGATGCCGCCTAGCCCAGTACGCTATCTGAAATAGGAGCGACGTAAACTGAACAAATGTGATAGAATTTCCCTGAAATCTTATATTAAACAAAAT
The DNA here is from genome assembly GCA_916610135.2 of Macropis europaea. Classification (NCBI taxonomy): domain Eukaryota; kingdom Metazoa; phylum Arthropoda; class Insecta; order Hymenoptera; family Melittidae; genus Macropis; species Macropis europaea. Next base: position 6,242 of record CAKAJE020000136.1, on the reverse strand, counting down.
ATAAAATGATCTAATCGGGTCTCTGTTCGCCCTACCCAAGAAGTTTAATAGTGCATTTTACTCGCCATTCCACGCGCTTTAAGATGCCGCCTAGCCCAGTATGCTATCTGATATAGGAACGACGTAAATTGAACAAATGTGATAGAATTTCGCTGAATTCTTTTATTCACCATAATGTTAAATGATCTAATCGGGTCTCTGTTTGCCTTATCCTAGAAGTTTAATAGTGCATTTTACTCGTCATTTCATGCGCTTTGAGATGCCGCTTAGCCCAATACGCTATCTGAAATAGGAGCGATGTAAATTGAACAAATGTGATACAATTTCGCTGAATTCTTATATTAACCATAATATAAAATGATCTAATCGGGTCTCTGATTGCCCTACCCTAGAAGTTTAATAGTGCATTTTACTCGCCCTTTCGTGCGCTTTGAGATGCCGCTTAGCCCAATCCGCTATCTGAAATAGGAGCGACGGAAATTGAACAAATGTGATAGAATTTCGCTGAATTCATATATTAACCAAAATATAAAATGATCAAATCGGGTCTCTGATTGCCCTATCATAGAAGTTTAATAGTGCATTTTACTCGCCATTCCACGGGCTTTAAGTTGCCGCCTAGCCCAGTGCGCTATCTGAAATATCAGCGACGTAAATTGAACAAATGTGAGAGAATTTCGCTGAATTCTTATATTAACCTTAATGTAAAATGTTCTAATCGGGTCTCTGTTCGCCCTACCCTAGAAGATTAATAGTGCATTTCATTTGTCATTTCATGCGCTTTGAGATGCCGCTTAGCCCAGTACGCTATCTGAAATAGGAGCTACGTAAGTTGAACAAATGTGACAGAATTACGCTGCATTCTTATATTAACCGTAATATAAAATGATCTAACCGGGTCTCTGTTTGCCTTAACCTAGAAGTTTAATAGTGCATTTTCTCGCCATTTCATGCGCTTTGAGATGCCGCTCAGCCCAATACGCTATCTGAAATAGGAGCGACGTAAATTAAACAAATGTGATAGAATTTCGCTGAATTCATATATTAACCAAAATATAAAATGATCTAATCGGGTCTCTGTTTGCCCTACCCTAGAAGTTTAATAGTGCATTTTACTCGCCATTCCGCGCACTTTAAGATGGCGCCTAGCCCAGTACGCTCTCTGAAATAGGAGCGACGTAAGTTGAACAAATGTGATAGAATTACGCTGAATTCTTATATTAACCCTAATATAAAATGATCTAATCGGGTCTCTGTTTGCCTTACCCTAGAAGTTTAATAGTGCATTTTACTCGCCATTTCATGCGCTTTGACATGCCGCTTAGCCCAATACGCTATCTGAAATAGGAGCGACGTAATTGAACAAATGTGATAGAATTTCAGTGAAGTCATTTATTAACCATAATGTAAAATGATCTAATCGGGTCTCTGTTCGGCCTAGTCTAGAAGTGTAATAGTGCATTTTATTCGCCATTGCATGCGCTTTGAGATGCTGCTTAGCCGAATACGCTATCTGATATCGGAGTGACGTAAATTGAACAATTGTGATAGTATTTCGCTGAATTCTTATATTAACCAAAATATAAAATGATCTAATCGGGTCTCTGATTGCCCTATCATAGAAGTTTATATAGTGCATTTTACTCGCCATTCCACGCGCTTTAACATGCCGCCTAGCCCAGTGCGCTATCTGAAATAGGAGTGACGTAAGTTGAACAAATGTGATAGTATTACGCTGAATTCTTATATTAACCGTAATATAAAATGATCTAATCGGGTCCCTGTTTGCCCTACCCTAGAAGTTTAATACTGCATTTCATTCGTCATTTCATGCGCTTTGCGATGCAGCTTAGCCCAATAAGCTATCTGAAATAGGAGCGACGTAAATTGAACAAATGTGATAGAATTTCGCTGAATTCATATATTAACCAAAATATAAAATGATCTAATCGGGTCTCTGTTTGCCCTACCCTAGAAGTTTAATAGTGCATTTTACTCGCCATTCCGCGCACTTTAAGATGCCGCCTAGCCCAGTACGCTGTCTGAAATAGGAGCGACGTAAGTTGAACAAATGTGATAGAATTTTGCTGAATTCTTAAATTAACCATAATATAAAATGATCTAACCGGGACTCTGATTGCCCTACCCTAGAAGTTTAATAGTGCATTTTACTTGCCATTTCATGCGCTTTGAGATGCCGCTTAGCCCAATACGCTATCTGAAATAGGTGCGACGTAAATTAAACAAATGTGATAGAATTTCGCTGAATTCATATATTAACCAAAATATAATATGATCTAATCGGGTCTCTGATTGCCCTATCATAGAAGTTTAATAGAGCATTTTACTCGCCAATCCACGCGATTTAAGATTCCGCCTAGCCCAGTACGCTATCTGAAATAGGAGCGACGTAAATTGAACAAACGTGACAGAATTTCCCTGAAATGTTATAGTAAACAAAATATAAAATGATCTAATCGGAACTCTGATTGCCCTATCATAGAAGTTTAGTAGTGCATTTTACTCGCCCCTCCACGCGCTTTAAGATGCCGCCTAGCCCAGTACGCTATCTGAAATAGTAGCGACGTTAGTTGAACAAATGTGATAGAATTTCGCTGAATACTTTTATTAACCATAATGTGAAATGATCTAATCGGGTCTCTGTTCGCCATAGCGTAGAAGCTTAATAGTGCATTTTATTCGTCATTTCATGCGCTTTGAGATGCCGCTTAGCCCAATACGCTCTCTGAAATAGGAGCGACGTAAATTGAACAAATGTGATAGAATTTCCCTGAAATGTTATAGTAAACAAAATATAAAATGATCTAATCGGGTCTCTGATTGCCCTATCATAGAAGTTTAATAGTGCATTTTACTCGCCATTCCGCGCGCTTTAAGATGCCGCTCAGCCCAATACGCTATCTGAAATAGGAGTGACGTAAATTGAACAAATGTGATAGAATTTCGCTGAATTGATAAATTAAACATAATATAAAATGATATAATCGGGTCTCTGTTTGCCCTACCCTAGAAGTTTAATAGTGCATTTTACTCGCCATTCCACGCGCTTTAAGATGCCGCCTAGCCCAGTACGCTCTCTGAAATAGGAGCGACGTAAGTTGAACAAATGTGATAGAATTTTGCTGAATTCTTAAATTAACTATAATGTAAAATGATCTAACCGGGTCTCTGATTGCCCTACCCTAGAAGTTTAATAGTGCATTTTACTCGCCATTTCATGCGCTTTGAGATGGCGCTTAGCCCAATACGCTATCTGTAATAGGAGCGACGTAAATTGAACAAATGTGATAGAATTTCCCTGAATTCTTAAATTAACCATAATATAAAATGATCTAACCGGGTCTCTGATTGCCCTACCCTAGAAGTTTAATAGTGCATTTTACTCGTCATTTCATGCGCTTTGAGATGGCTCTTAGCCCAATACGCTATCTGAAATAGGAGCGACGTAAATTGAACAAATGTGATAGAATTTCCCTGAATTCTTAAATTAACCATAATATAAAATGATCTAATCGGGTCTCTGATTGCCCTATCATAGAAGTTTAAGTGTGCATTTTGTTCGCCATTCCACGCGCTTTAAGATGCCGCCTAGCCCAGTACGCTTTCTGAAATAGGAGCGACGCAAGTTGAACAAATGTGACAGAATAACGCTGAATTCTTATATTAACCGTAACATAAAATGGTCTAATCGGGTCTCCGTTTGCCTTATCCTAGAGGTTTAATAGTGCATTTTACTCGCCATTTCATGCGCATTGAGATGCCGCTTAGACCAATACGCTATTTGAAATAGGAGCGATGTAAATTGAACAAATGTGATAGAATTTCGCTGAATTCTTCAATTAACCATAATATGAAATGACCTAATCGGGTCTCTGTTCGCCCTACCCAAGAAGTTTAATAGTGCATTTCTCTCGTCGTTTCATGCGCTGTGAGATGTCGCTTAGCCCAATACGCTATCTGAAATAGGAGCGACGTAAATTGAACAAACGTGATAGAATTTCCCTGAAATCTTATATTATACAATACATAAAATGATCTAAACGGGACTCTGATTGCCCTACCATAGAAGTTTAGTAGTGCATTTTACTCGCCCTTCCACGCGCTTTAAGATGCCGCCTAGCCCAGTACACTATCTGAAATAGGAACGACGTATGTTGAACAAATGTGATAGAATTACGCTGAATTCTTATATTAACCCTAATATAAAATGATCTAATCGGGTCTCTGTTTGCCTTACCCTAGAAGTTTAATAGTGCATTTTACTCGCCATTTCATGCGCTTTGACATGCCGCTTAGCCCAATACGCTATCTGAAATAGGAGCGACGTAAATTGAACAAATGTGATAGAATTTCAGTGAAGTCATTTATTAACCATAATGTAAAATGATCTAATCGGGTCTCTGTTCGGCCTAGTCTAGAAGTGTAATAGTGCATTTTATTCGCCATTGCATGCGCTTTGAGATGCTGCTTAGCCGAATACGCTATCTGATATCGGAGTGACGTAAATTGAACAATTGTGATAGTATTTCGCTGAATTCTTATATTAACCAAAATATAAAATGATCTAATCGGGTCTCTGATTGCCCTATCATAGAAGTTTATATAGTGCATTTTACTCGCCATTCCACGCGCTTTAACATGCCGCCTAGCCCAGTGCGCTATCTGAAATAGGAGTGACGTAAGTTGAACAAATGTGATAGTATTACGCTGAATTCTTATATTAACCGTAATATAAAATGATCTAATCGGGTCCCTGTTTGCCCTACCCTAGAAGTTTAATACTGCATTTCATTCGTCATTTCATGCGCTTTGCGATGCAGCTTAGCCCAATAAGCTATCTGAAATAGGAGCGACGTAAATTGAACAAATGTGATAGAATTTCGCTGAATTCATATATTAACCAAAATATAAAATGATCTAATCGGGTCTCTGTTTGCCCTACCCTAGAAGTTTAATAGTGCATTTTACTCGCCATTCCGCGCACTTTAAGATGCCGCCTAGCCCAGTACGCTGTCTGAAATAGGAGCGACGTAAGTTGAACAAATGTGATAGAATTTTGCTGAATTCTTAAATTAACCATAATATAAAATGATCTAACCGGGACTCTGATTGCCCTACCCTAGAAGTTTAATAGTGCATTTTACTTGCCATTTCATGCGCTTTGAGATGGCGCTTAGCCCAATACGCTATCTGTAATAGGAGCGACGTAAATTGAACAAATGTGATAGAATTTCCCTGAATTCTTAAATTAACCATAATATAAAATGATCTAACCGGGTCTCTGATTGCCCTACCCTAGAAGTTTAATAGTGCATTTTACTCGTCATTTCATGCGCTTTGAGATGGCTCTTAGCCCAATACGCTATCTGAAATAGGAGCGACGTAAATTGAACAAATGTGATAGAATTTCCCTGAATTCTTAAATTAACCATAATATAAAATGATCTAATCGGGTCTCTGATTGCCCTATCATAGAAGTTTAAGTGTGCATTTTGTTCGCCATTCCACGCGCTTTAAGATGCCGCCTAGCCCAGTACGCTTTCTGAAATAGGAGCGACGCAAGTTGAACAAATGTGACAGAATAACGCTGAATTCTTATATTAACCGTAACATAAAATGGTCTAATCGGGTCTCCGTTTGCCTTATCCTAGAGGTTTAATAGTGCATTTTACTCGCCATTTCATGCGCATTGAGATGCCGCTTAGACCAATACGCTATTTGAAATAGGAGCGATGTAAATTGAACAAATGTGATAGAATTTCGCTGAATTCTTCAATTAACCATAATATGAAATGACCTAATCGGGTCTCTGTTCGCCCTACCCAAGAAGTTTAATAGTGCATTTCTCTCGTCGTTTCATGCGCTGTGAGATGTCGCTTAGCCCAATACGCTATCTGAAATAGGAGCGACGTAAATTGAACAAACGTGATAGAATTTCCCTGAAATCTTATATTATACAATACATAAAATGATCTAAACGGGACTCTGATTGCCCTACCATAGAAGTTTAGTAGTGCATTTTACTCGCCCTTCCACGCGCTTTAAGATGCCGCCTAGCCCAGTACACTATCTGAAATAGGAACGACGTATGTTGAACAAATGTGATAGAATTACGCTGAATTCTTATATTAACCCTAATATAAAATGATCTAATCGGGTCTCTGTTTGCCTTACCCTAGAAGTTTAATAGTGCATTTTACTCGCCATTTCATGCGCTTTGA
>CAKAJE020000135.1:0-27480 GCA_916610135.2 Macropis europaea | reverse complement strand
GAGATGCCACTCAGCCCAATAAGCTATCTGAAATAGGAGCGACGTAAATTGAACAAATGTGATTGAATTTCGCTGATTTCTTGTATTAACCAAAATATAAAATGATCTAATCGGGTCTCTGATTGCCCTATCATAGAAGTTTAATAGTGCATTTCTCTCGCCATCCCACGCGCTTTAAGATGCCGCCTAGCACATTACGCTATCTGAAATAGGAACGACGTAAATTGAACAAATGTGATAGAATTTTGCTGAATTCTTAAATGAACCATAATATAAAATGATCTAATCGGGTCTCTGTTTGCCCTACCCTGGAAATTTAATAGTGCATTCTACTCGCCATTTCATGCGCTTTGAGATACCGCATAGCCCAATACGCTAACTAAAATTGGAGCAACGTAAATGGAACAAATGTGATAGAATTTCGCTGAATTCTTGTATTAACCAAAATATAAATTGACCTAGTCGGGGCTCTGTTTGCCCTATCATAGAAGTTTAATTGTGCATTTTACTCGGCATTTCATGCGAGTTGAGATGCCGCTTAGCACTATACGCTATCTGAAATATCAACGACGTAATTTGAACAAATGTGATAGAATTTCCCTGAATTCTTATATTAACCGTAATATAAAATGATCTAATCGGGTCTCTGTTTGCCTTATTCTGGAAGTTTAATAGTGCATTTTGCTCGCCATTTCATGCGATTTGAGATGCCGCTTAGCCCAATACGCTATCTCAAATAGGAGTGACGTAAATTGAACAAATGTGATAGAATTACGCTGAATTCTTATATTAACCGTAATATAAAATGATCTAATCGGTTCTCTGTTTGCCTTACCCTAGAAGTTTAATAGTGCATTTCTCTCGCCATTTCATGCGCTTTGAGATGCCGCTTAGCCCAATACGCTATCTGAAATAGGAGCGTCGTAAATTGAACAAATGTGATAGAATTTCGCTGAATTCTTAAATTAACCATAATATAAAATGATCTAATCGGGTCTCTGTTTGCCCTACCCTAGAAGTTTAGTAGTGCATTTTACTCGCCATTTCTTGCCCTTTGAGATGCAGGTTAGCCCAATTCGCTATCTGAAATAGGAACGACGTAAATTGAACAAATGTGATAGAATTTCGCTGAATTCTTATATTAACCTTAATGTAAAATGATCTAATCGGGTCTTTGTTCGCCCTACCCTAGAAGTTTAATAGTGCATTTCACTCGTCATTTCATGCGCTTTGAGATGCCGCTTAGCCCAATAAGCTATCTGAAATAGGAGCGACGTAAATTGAAGAAATGTGATAGAATTTCGCTGAATTCTTATATTAACCAAAATATAAAATGATCTAATCGGGTCCCTGATTGCACTATCATAGAAGTTTAGTAGTGCATTTTACTCGCCCTTCCACGCGCTTTAAGATGCCGCCTAGCCAGGTACGCTATCTGAAATAGGAGCGACGTATGTTGAACAAATGTGATAGAATTACGCTGAATTCTTATATTAACCGTAATATAAAATGATCTAATCGGGTCTCTGATTGCCCTATCATAGAAGTTTAACAGTGTATTTTACTCGCCATTCCTCGCGTTTTAAGATGCCGCCTAGCCCAGTACGCTAGCTGAAATAGGAACGACGTAAATTGAAAAAATGTGATAGAATTTCGCTGAATTCTTATATTAACCAAAATATAGAATGATCTAATCGACTCTCTGATTGCCCTATCATAGAAGTTTAGTAGTGCATTTTACTCGCCCTTCCACGCGCTTTAAGATGCCGTCTAGCCCAGTACGCTATCTGAAATAGGAGCGACGTAAGTTGAACAAATGTGATAGAATTTCCCTGAATTCTTATATTAACCTTAATGTAAAATGATCTAATCGGGTCTTTGTTCGCCCTACCCTAGAAGTTTAATAGTGTATTTCAGTTGTCATTTCATGCGCGTTGAGATGCCGCTTATCCCAATAAGCTATCTGAAATAGGAGCGACGTAAATTGAACAAATGTGATAGAATTTCGCTGAATTCTTAAATTAAGCATAATATAAAATGATCTAATCGGATCTCTGATTGCCCTATCATAGAAGTTTAATAGTGCATTTTACTCACCATTTCTTGCGCTTTGAGATGCAGCTTAGCCCAATACGCTAGCTGAAATAGGAACGACGTAAATTGAACAAATGTGATAGAATTTTGCTGAATTCTTAAATGAACCATAATATAAAATGATCTAATCGGGTCTCTGTTTGCCCTACCCTGGAAATTTAATAGTGCATTTTCTCGCCATTTCATGCGCTTTGAGATGCCGCTTAGCCCAATACGCTATCTAAAATTGGAGCGACGTAAATGGAACAAATGTGATAGAATTTCGCTGAATTCTTATATTAACCGTAATATAAAATGATATAATCGGGTCTCTGTTTGCCTTACCCTAGAAGTTTAATTGTGCATTTTACTCGGCATTTCATACGAGTTGCGATGCCGGTTAGCCCAATACGCCATCTGAAATTGGAGCGACGTAAATTGAACAAATGTGATACAATTTGGCTGAATTCTTAAATTAACCATAATATAAAATGATCTAATCGGGTCTCTGTTTGCCCTACCCCAGAAGTATAATAGTGCATTTTACTCGCCATTTCATGCGCTTTGAGATGGCGCTTAGACCAATACGCTATCTGAAATAGGAGCGACGTAATTTGAACAAATGTGATAGAATTTCCCTGAATTCTTATATTAACCTTAATGTAAAATGATCTAATCGGGTCTTTGTTCGCCCTACCCTAGAAGTTTAATAGTGCATTTCAGTTGTCATTTCATGCGCGTTGAGATGCCGCTTATCCCAATAAGCTATCTGAAATAGGAGCGACGTAAATTGAACAAATGTGATAGAATTTTGCTGAATTCTTAAATTAAGCATAATATAAAATGATCTAATCGGGTCTCTGATTGCCCTATCATAGAAGTTTAATAGTGCATTTTACTCACCATTTCTTGCGCTTTGAGATGCAGCTTAGCCCAATACGCTAGCTGAAATAGGAACAACGTAAATTGAACAAATGTGATAGAATTTTGCTGAATTCTTAAATGAACCATAATATAAAATGATCTAATCGGGTCTCTGTTTGCCCTACCCTGGAAATTTAATAGTGCATTTTACTCGCCATTTCATGCGCTTTGAGATGCCGCTTAGCCCAATACGCTAACTAAAATTGGAGCGACGTAAATGGAACAAATGTGATAGAATTTCGCTGAATTCTTGTATTAACCAAAATATAAATTGACCTAGTCGGGGCTCTGTTTGCCCTATCATAGAAGTTTAATAGTGCATTTCACTCGTCATTTCATGCGCTTTGAGATGCCGCTTAGCCCAATACGCTATCTGAAATAGGAGCGACGTAAGTTGAACAAATGTGATAGAATTACGCTGAATTCTTATATTAACCGTAATATAAAATGATCTAATCGGATATCTGTTTGCCTTACCCTAGAAGTTTAATAGTGCGTTTTACTCGCCATTTCATGCGCTTTGAGATGCCGCTTAGCCCAATACGCTATCTGAAATAGGAGCGACGTAAATGGAACTAATGTGATAGAATTCTGCTGAATTCTTAAATTAACCATAATATAAAATGATCTAATCGGGTCTCTGTTTGCCCTACCCTAGAAGTTTAATAGTGCATTGTACTCGGCATTTCATGCGCTTTGAGATGGCGCTTAGCTCAATACGCTATCTGAAATAGGAGCGACGTAAATCGAACAAATGTGATAGAATTTCCCTGAATTCTTAGATTAACATTAATGTAAAATAATCTAATCGGGTCTTTGTTCGAACAACCCTAGAAGTTTAATAGTGCATTTCACTCGTCATTTCATGCGCTTTGAGATGCGGCTTAGCCCAATACGCTATCAGAAATAGGAGCAACGAAAATTGAACAAATGTGATAGAATTTCGCTGAATTCTTATATTAACCAAAATATAAAATGATCTAATCGGGTCTCTGATTGCCCTATCATAGAAGTTTAGTAGTGCATTTTACTCGCCCTTCCACGCGCTTTAAGATGCCGCCTAGCCCAGTACGCTATCTGAAATAGGAGCGACGTAAGTTGAACAAATGTGAAAGAATTACGCTGAATTCTTATATTAACCGTAATATAAAATGATGTAATCGGGTCTCTGATTGCCCTATCATAGAAGTTTAACAGTGTATTTTACTCGCCATTCCTCGGGTTTTAAGATGCCGCCTAGCCCAGTACGCTAGCTGAAATAGGAACGACGTAAATTGAACAAATGTGATAGAAATACGCTGAATTTTTATATTAACAGTAATATAAAATGATCTAATCGGGTGTGTGTTTGCCTCATCCTAGAAGTTTAATAGTGCATTTTACTCGCCATTTCACGCGCATTGAGATGCCGCTTAGCCCAATACGCTATCTGAAATAGGAGCGACGTAAATTGAAGAAATGTGATAGAGTTTCGCTGAACTCTTAAATTAACCATAATATAAAATGATCTTATCGGGTCTCTGTTTTCCCTATCCTAGAAGTTTACTAGTGCATTTTACTCGCCATTTCTTGCGCTTTGAGATGCCGCATAGCCCAATACGCTATCTGAAACATCAGCGACGTAAATTGAACAAATGTGAGAGAATTTCGCTGAATACTTATATTAACCAAAATATAAAATGATCTAATCGGGTCTCTGATTGCACTATCATAGAAGTTTAGTAGTGCATTTTACTCGCCCTTCCACGCGCTTTAAGATGCCGCCTAGCCAGGTACGCTATCTGAAATAGGAGCAACGTATGTTGAACAAATGTGATAGAATTACGCTGAATTCTTATATTAACCGTAATATAAAATGATCTAATCGGGTCTCTGATTGCCCTATCATAGAAGTTTAACAGTGTGTTTTACTCGCCATTCCTCGCGTTTTAAGATGCCGCCTAGCCCAGTACGCTAGCTGAAATAGGAACGACGTAAATTGAAAAAGTGTGATAGAATTTCGCTGAATTCTTATATTAACCAAAATATAGAAAGATCTAATCGGCTCTCTGATTGCCCTATCATAGAAGTTTAGTAGTGCATTTTACTCGCCCTTCCACGCGCTTTAAGATGCCGCCTAGCCCAGTACACTATCTGAAATAGGAGCGACGTATGTTGAACAAATGTGATAGAATTACGCTGAATTCTTATATTAACCGTAATATAAAATGATCTAATCGGGTCTCTGTTTGCCTTACCCTAGAAGTTTAACAGTGCATTTTACTCGCCATTTCATGCGCTCTGAGATGCCGCTTAGCCCAATACGCTATCTGCAATAGGAGCGACGTAAATTGAACAAATGTGATAGAATTTCGCTGAATTCTTATATTAAGCAAAATATAAAATGATCTAATCGGGTCTCTGATTGCCCTATCATAGAAGTGTAATAGTGCATTTTACTCGCCATTCCACGCTCTTTAAGGTGTCGCCTAGCCCAGTACGCTATCTGGAATACGAGCGACGTAAATTGAACAAATGTGATAGAATTTTGCCGAATTCTTAAATTAACCATAATATAAAATGCTGTAATCGGGTCTCTGTTCGCCCTACCCAAGAAGTTTAATAGTGCATTTCTCTCGTCACTTCATGCTCTTTGAGATGCCGCTTAGCCCAATACGCTATCTGCAATAGGAGCGACGTAAATTGAACAAATGTGATAGAATTTCGCTGAATTCTTAAATTAAGCATAATATAAAATGATCTAATCGGGTCTCTGATTGCCCTATCATAGAAGTTTAATAGTGCATTTTACTCACCATTTCTTGCGCTTTGAGATGCAGCTTAGCCCAATACGATAGCTGAAATAGGAACGACGTAAATTGAACAAATGCGATAGAATTTCGCTGAATTCTTATATTAACCTTAATGTAAAATGATCTAATCGGGTCTTTGTTCGCCCTACCCTAGAAGTTTAATAGAGCATTTTACGCGACATTCCACGCGCTTTAAGATGCCGCCTAGTCCAGTTCGCTATCTGAAATAGGAGCGACGTAAATTCAACAAATGTGATAGAATCTTGATGAATTCTTAAATTAACCGTAATATAAAATGATCTAATCGGGTCTCTGTTTGCCCTACCCTGGAAGTTTAATAGTGCATTTTGCTCGCCATTTCATGTCCTTTGAGATGCCGCTTAGCCCAATACGCTATCTGAAATATGAGCGACGTAAATTGAACAAATATGATAAAATTTCGCTGAATTCTTATATTAACCTTAATGTAAAATGATCTGATCGTGTCTCTGTTCGTCCTACCCTAGAAGTTTAATAGTGCATTGTACTCGCCATTCCATGCGCTTTGAGAAGCCGCTGAGCCTAATACGCTATCTGAAATAGGAGCGACTTAAATTGAACAAATGTGATAGAATTTCGCTGAATTCTTATATTAACCATAATATAAAATGATCTAATCGGGTCTCTGTTGCCCTACCCTAGAAGTTTGATAGTGCATTTCACACGCCATTTCTTGCGCTTTGAGAAGCCGCTTAGCCCAATACGCTATCTGAAATATCAGCGACGTAAATTGAACAAATGTGAGAGAATTTCGCTGAATTCATAAAATAACCATAATATAAAATGATCTAATCGGGTCTCTGTTTGCCCTACCCTAGAAGTTGAATAGTGCATTTTGCTCACCATTTCATGCGCTTCGAGATGTCGCTTAGCCCAATACGCTATCTGAAATATGAGCGACTTAAATTGAACAAATGTGATAGAATTTCGCTGAATTCTTATATTAACCAAAATATAAAATGATCTAATCGGGTCTCTGATTGCCCTATCATAGAAGTTTAATAGTGCATTTTACTCGCCATTCCACGCGCCTTAAGGTGCCGCCTAGCCCACTACGCTGTCTGAAATAGGAGCGACGTAAGTTGAACAAATGTGATAGAATTTTTCTGAATTCTTAAATTAACCATTATATAAAATGATCTAATCGGGTCTCTGATTGCCCTACACTAGAAGTTTAATAGTGCATTTTACTCGCCATTGCATGCGCTTTGAGATGCCGCTTAGCCCAATACGCTATCTGAAATAGGAGCGACGTAAATTGAACAAATGTGATAGAATTTCCCTGAAATCTTATAGTAAACAAAATATAAAATGATCTAATCGGGACTCTGATTGTCCTATCACAGAATTTTAGTAGTGCATTTTACTCGCCCTTCCACGCGCTCTGAGATGCCGCCTAGCCCAGTACGCTATCTGAAATAGGAGCGGCGTAAGTTGAACAAATGTGATAGAATTACGCTGCATTCTTATATTAACCGTAATATAAAATGATCTATTCGGGTCTCTGTTCGCCCTACCCTAGAAGTTTAATAGTGCATTTCACTCGTCAATCCATGCGCTTTGAGATGCCGCTTAGCCCAATCCGCTATCTGAAATAGGAGCGACGTAAGTTGAACAAATGTGACAGAATAACGCTGAATTCTTATATTAACCGTAATATAAAATGATCTAATCGGGTCTCTGTTTGCCTTATCCTAGAAGTTTAATAGTGCATTTTCTCGCCATTTCATGCGCTTTGAGATGCCGCTTAGCCCAATACGCTATCTGAAATAGGAGCGACGTAAATTGAACGAATGTGATAGAATTTCGTTGAATTCTTATATTAACCAAAATATAAAATGATCTAATCGGGTCTCTGATTGCCCTATCATAGATGTTTAATAGTGCATTTTACTCGCCATTCCACGCGCTTTAAGATGCCGCCTATCCGAGTACGGTATCTGAAATAGGAACGACGTAAATTGAACAAACGTGTTAGAATTTCGCTGAATTCTTAAATTAACCATAATATAAAATGATCTAATGGGGTCTCTGTTTGCCCTACCCTAGAAGTTTAATAGTGCATTTTACTCGCCATTTCATGCGCTTTGAGATGCCGCTTAGCCCAATACGCTATCTGACATAGGAGCGACGTAAATTGAACAAATGTGATAGAATTTCGTTAAATTCTTATAATAACCTTAATGTAAAATGATCTAATCGGGTCTTTGTTCGCCCTACCCTAGAAGTTTAATAGTGCATTTCACTCGTCATTTCATGCGCTTTGAGATGCCGCTTAGCCCAATAGCTATCTGAAATAGGAACGACGTAAATTGAACAAATGTGATAGAATTTCCCTGAAATCTTATATTAACCGTAATATAAAATGATCTAATCGGGTCTCTGTTTGCCTTATCCTAGAAGTTTAATAGTGCATTTTCTCGCCATTTCATGCGCTTTGAGATGCCGCTTAGCCCAATACGCTATCTGAAATAGGAACGACGTAAATTGAACAAACGTGTTAGAATTTCGCTGAATTCTTAAATTAACCATAATATAAAATGATCTAAACGGGTCTCTGTTTGCCCTACCCTAGAAGTTTAATAGTGCATTTCACTCGCCATTTCTTGCGCTTTGAGATGCCGCTTAGCCCAATACGCTATCTGAAATATTAGCGACGTAAATTGAACAAATGTGAGAGAATCTCGTTGAATTCTTATATTAACCTTAATGTAAAATGATCTAATCGGGTCTCTGTTCGCCCTACCCTAGAAGATTAAAAGTGCATTTCACTCGTCATTTGATGCGCTTTGAGACTCCGCTTAGCCCAATACGCTATCTGAAATAGGAGCGACGTAAATTGAACAAATGTGATAGAATTTCGATGAATTCTTTTATTAACCATAATGTAAAATGATCTAATCAGGTCCCTGTTCGCCCTAGCCTAGAAGTTTAATAGTGCATTTTATTCGCCATTTCATGCGCTTTGAGATGCCGCTTAGCCCAGTACGCTATCTGAAATAGGAGCGACGTAAATTGAACAAATGTGATAGAATTTCGCTGAATTCTTATATTAACCGTAATATAAAATGATCTAATCGGGTCTCTGTTTGCCTTATCCTAGAAGTTTAATAGTGCATTTTCTCGCCATTTCATGCGCTTTGAGATGCCGCTTAGCCCAATACGCTAACTGAAATAGGAGCGACGTAAATTGAACAAATGTGATAGAATTACGCTGAATTCTTATATTAACCGTAATATAAAATGATCTATTCGGGTCTCTGTTCGCCCTACCCTAGAAGTTTAATAGTGCATTTCACTCGTCATTCCATGCGCTTTGAGATGCCGCTTAGCCCAATACGCTATCTGTAATAGGAGCGACGTAAAGTGAACAAATGTGATAGAATTTCGCTGAATTCTTATATTAACCAAAATATAAAATGATCTAATCGGGTCTCTGATTGCCCTACCCTAGAAGTTTAATAGGGCATTTTACTCGCCATTTCATGCGCTTTGAGATGCCGCTTAGCCCAATAGCTATCTGAAATAGGAGCGACGTAAATTGAACAAATGTGATAGAATTTCGCTGAATTCTTATTTTAACCTTAATGTAAAATGATCAAATCGGGTCTTTCTTCGCCCTACCCTAGAAGTTTAATAGTGCATTTCACTCGTCATTTCATGCGCTTTGAGATGCCGCTTAGCCCAATAAGCTATCTGAAACAGCAGCGACGTAAATTGAACAAATATGATAGAATTTCGCTGAATTCTTATATTAACCATAATATAAAATGATCTGATCGGGTCTCTGATTGCCCTACCCTAGAAGTTTAATAGTGCATTTTACTCGCCATTTCATGCGCTTTGAGATGCCGCTTAGCCCAATACGCTATCTGAAATAGGAGCCCCGGAAATTGAACAAATGTGATAGAATTTCGCTGAATTCTTATATTAACCAAAATATAAAATGATCTAATCGGGTCTCTGATTGCCCTATCGTAGATGTTTAAGAGTGCATTTTACTCGCCATTCCACGCGCTTTGAGATGCCGCTTAGCCCAATAGCTATCTGAAATATTAGCGACGTAAATTGAACAAATGTGAGAGAATCTCGCTGAATTCTTATATTAACCTTAATGAAAAATGATCTAATCGGGTCTCAGTTCGCCCTACCCTAGAAGATTAATAGTGCATTTCACTCGTCATTTCATGCGCTTTGAGATGCCGCTTAGCCCAAGAAGCTATCTGAAATAGGAGCGACGTAAATTGAACAAATGTGATAGAAGTTCCCTGAATACTTATATTAACCTTAATGTAAAATGATCTAATCGGGTCTCTGTTCGCCCTACCCTAGAAGTTTAATAGTGCATTTTACTCGCCATTTCATGCGCTTTGAGATTCCGCTTAGCCCAATACGCTATCTGAAATAGGAGCGACGTAAATTGAACAAATGTGATAGGATTTCGCTGAATTCTTAAATTAACCATAATATAGAATGATCTAATCGGGTCTCTATGTGCCCTACCCTAGAAGTTTAATAGTGCATTTTACTCGCCATTTCTTGCGCTTTGAGATGCCGCTTAGCCCAATACGCTATCTGAAATAGGAGCGACGTAAATTGAACAAATGTGATAGAATTTCCCTGAAATGTTATAGTAAACAAAATATAAAATGATCTAATCGGGACTCTGATTGCCCTATCATAGAAGTTTAGTAGTGCATTTTACTCGCCCTTCCACGCGCTTCAAGATGCCGCCTAGCGCAGTACGCTATCTGAAATAGAAGCGACGTTAGTTGAACAAATGTGATAGAATTACGCTGAATTCTTATATTAACCGTAATATAAAATGATCTAATCGGGTCTCTGATTGCCCTACCCTAGAAGTTTAATAGGGCATTTTACTCGCCATTTCATGCGCTTTGAGATGCCGCTTAGCCCAATACGCTATCTGAAATAGGAGCGATGTAAATTGCACAAATGTGATAGAATTTTGCTGAATTCGTAAATTAACCATAATATAAAATGATGTAATCGGGTCTCTGTTCGCCCAATCCAAGAAGTTTAATAGTGCATTTCTCTCGTCATTTCATGCGCTTTGAGATGCCGCTTAGCCCAATAGCTATCTGAAATAGGAGCGACGTAAATTGAACAAATGTGATAGAATTTCGCTGAATTCTTATTTTAACCTTAATGTAAAATGATCTAATCGGGTCTTTGTTCGCCCTACCCTAGAAGTTTAATAGTGCATTTCACTCGTCATTTCATGCGCTTTGAGATGCCGCTTAGCCCAATAAGCTATCTGAAATATCAGCGACGTAAATTGAACAAATATGATAGAATTTCGCTGAATTCTTATATTAACCATAATATAAAATGATCTGATCGGGTCTCTGATTGCCCTACCCTAGAAGTTTAATAGTGCATTTTACTCGCCCTTTCGTGCGCTTTGAGATGCCGCTTAGCCCAATACGCTATCTGAAATAGGAGCGACGGAAATTGAACAAATGTGATAGAACTTCGCTGAATTCTTATATTAACCAAAATATAAAATGATCAAATCGGGTCTCTGTTCGCCCTACCCAAGAAGTTTAATAGTGCATTTCTCTCGTCATTTAATTCGCTTTGAGATGCCGCTTAGCCCAATAGCTATCTGAAATAGGAGCGACGTATATTGAACAAATGTGATAGAATTACGCTGAATTCTTATATTAACCGTAATATAAAATGATCTAATCGGGTCTCTGTTTGCATTACCCTAGAAGTTTAATAGTGCATTTTACTCGCCATTTCTTGCCCTTTGAGATGACGATTAGCCCAATACGCTATCTGAAATAGGAGCGACGAAAATTGAACAAATGTCACAGAATTACTTTGAATTCTTATATTAACCGTAATATAAAATGATCTAATCGGGTCTCTGTTTGCCTTATCCTAGAAGTTTAATAGTGCATTTTACTCGCCATTTCATGCGCTTTGAGATGCCGCTTAGCCCAATACGCTATCTGAAATAGGAGCGATGTAAATTGAACAAATGTGATAGAATTTCGCTGAATTCTTTTATTAACCATAATGTTAAATGATCTAATCGGGTCTCTGTTCGCCATAGCGAAGAAGCTTAATAGTGCATTATATTCGTCATTTCATGCGCTTTGAGATGCCGCTTAGCCCAATACGCTATCTGAAATAGGAACGACGCAAATTGAACAAATGTGATAGAATTTCGCTGAATTCTTATATTAACCATAATATAAAATGATGAAATCGGGTCTCTGTTCGCCCTACCCAAGAAGTTTAATAGTGCATTTCTCTCGTCATTTCATGCGCTTTGAGATGCCGCTTAGCCCAATAGCTATCTGAAATAGGAGCGACGTAAATTGAACAAATGTGATAGAATTTCCCTGAAATCTTATATAACCGTAATATAAAATGATCTAATCGGCTCTCTGTTTGCATTACCCTAGAAGTTTAATAGTGCATTTTACTCGCCATTCCACGCGCTTTAAGATGCCGCCTATCCGAGTACGCCATCTGAAATAGGAGCGACGTAAATTGAACAAATGTTCTAGAATTTCGCTGAATTCTTAAATTAACCATAATATAAAATGATCTTATCGGGTCTCTGTTTGTCCTACTCTAGAAGTTTGATAGTGCATTTTACACGCCATTTCATGCGCTTTGAGATGCCGCTTAGCCCAATACGCTATCTGCAATAGGATCGACGTAAATTGAACAAATGTGATAGAATTTCGCTGAATTCTTAAATTAACCATAATATAAAATGATCTAAACTGGTCTCTGTTTGCCCTACCCTAGAAGTTTAATAGTGCATTTTACTCGCCATTTCTTGCGCTTTGAGATGCCGCTTAGCCCAATACACTATCTGAAATAGGAGCAACGTAAATTGAACAAATGTGATAGAATTTCGCTGAATTCTTAAATTAACCATAATATAAAATGATCTAATGGGGTCTCCGTTTGCCCTACCCTAGAAGTTTAATAGTGCATTTTACTCGCCATTTCTTGCCCTTTGAGATGCCGCTTAGCCCAATACGCTATCTGGAATAGGAGCGACGTAAATTGAACAAATGGGATAGAATTTCCCTGAAATGTTATAGTAAACAAAATATAATAGGATCTAATCGGGTCTCTGATTGCCCTATCATAGAAGTTTAATAGTGCATTTTACTCGTCATTCCACGCGCTTTAAGATGCCGCCTAGCCCAGTACGCTATCTGAAATAGGAGCGACGTAAATTGAAAAAATGTGATAGAATTTTGCTGAATTCTTAAATTAACCATAATATAAAATGATGTAATCGGGTCTCTGTTCGCCCTACCCAAGAAGTTTAATGGTGCATTTCTCTCGTCATTTAATTCGCTTTGAGATGCCGCTTAGCCGAATAGCTATCTGAAATAGGAGCGACGTAAATTGAACAAATGTGATAGAATTTCCCTGAAATCTTATATTAAACAAAATATAAAATGATCTAAACGGGACTCTGATTGCCCTATCATAGAAGTTTAGTAGTGCATTTAACACGCCCTTCCACGCGCTTTAAGATGCCGCCTAGCCAAGTACACTATCTGAAATAGGAGCGACGTATATTGAACAAATGTGATAGAATTACGCTGAATTCTTATATTAACCGTAATATAAAATGATCTAATCGGGTCTCTGTTTGCATTACCCTAGAAGTTTAATAGTGCATTTTACTCGCCATTTCATGCGCTTTGAGATGCCGCTTAGCCCAATACGCTATCTGAAATAGGAGCCACGGAAATTGAACAAATGTGATAGAATTTCGCTGAATTCTTATATTAACCAAAATATAAAATGATCTAATCGGGTCTCTGATTGCCCTATCGTAGATGTTTAAGAGTGCATTTTAGTCGCCATTCCACGCGCTTTGAGATGCCGCTTAGCCCAATAGCTATCTGAAATATTAGCGACGTAAATTGAACAAATGTGAGAGAATCTCGCTGAATTCTTATATTAACCTTAATGAAAAATGATCTAATCGGGTCTCAGTTCGCCCTACCCTAGAAGATTAATAGTGCATTTCACTCGTCATTTCATGCGCTTTGAGATGCCGCTTAGCCCAAGAAGCTATCTGAAATAGGAGCGACGTAAATTGAACAAATGTGATAGAAGTTCCCTGAATACTTATATTAACCTTAATGTAAAATGATCTAATCGGGTCTCTGTTCGCCCTACCCTAGAAGTTTTATAGTGCATTTTACTCGCCATTTCATGCGCTTTGAGATTCCGCTTAGCCCAATACGCTATCTGAAATAGGAGCGACGTAAATTGAACAAATGTGATAGGATTTCGCTGAATTCTTAAATTAACCATAATATAGAATGATCTAATCGGGTCTCTATGTGCCCTACCCTAGAAGTTTAATAGTGCATTTTACTCGCCATTTCTTGCGCTTTGAGATGCCGCTTAGCCCAATACGCTATCTGAAATAGGAGCGACGTAAATTGAACAAATGTGATAGAATTTCCCTGAAATGTTATAGTAAACAAAATATAAAATGATCTAATCGGGACTCTGATTGCCCTATCATAGAAGTTTAGTAGTGCATTTTACTCGCCCTTCCACGCGCTTCAAGATGCCGCCTAGCGCAGTACGTTATCTGAAATAGAAGCGACGTTAGTTGAACAAATGTGATAGAATTACGCTGAATTCTTATATTAACCGTAATATAAAATGATCTATTCGGGTCTCTGTTCGCCCTACCCTAGAAGTTTAACAGTGCATTTCACTCGTCATTCCATGCGCTTTGAGATGCCGCTTAGCCCAATACGCTATCTGTAATAGGAGCGACGTAAAGTGAACAAATGTGATAGAATTTCGCTGAATCCTTATATTAACCAAAATATAAAATGATCTAATCGGGACTCTGATTGCCCTATCATAGAAGTTTAATAGTGCATTTTACTCGCGATTCCACGCGCTTTACGATGCCGCCTAGCCCAGTATGCTATCTGAAATAGGAACGACGTAAATTGAACAGATGTGATAGAATTTTGCTGAATTCTTAAATTAAACATAATATAAAATGATCTAATCGGGTCTCTGATTGCCCTACCCTAGAAGTTTAATAGGGCATTTTACTCGCCATTTCATGCGCTTTGAGATGCCGCTTAGCCCAATACGCTATCTGAAATAGGAGCGATGTAAATTGCACAAATGTGATAGAATTTTGCTGAATTCGTAAATTAACCATAATATAAAATGATGTAATCGGGTCTCTGTTCGCCCAATCCAAGAAGTTTAATAGTGCATTTCTCTCGTCATTTCATGCGCTTTGAGATGCCGCTTAGCCCAATAGCTATCTGAAATAGGAGCGACGTAAATTGAACAAATGTGATAGAATTTCGCTGAATTCTTATTTTAACCTTAATGTAAAATGATCTAATCGGGTCTTTGTTCGCCCTACCCTAGAAGTTTAATAGTGCATTTCACTCGTCATTTCATGCGCTTTGAGATGCCGCTTAGCCCAATAAGCTATCTGAAATATCAGCGACGTAAATTGAACAAATATGATAGAATTTCGCTGAATTCTTATATTAACCATAATATAAAATGATCTGATCGGGTCTCTGATTGCCCTACCCTAGAAGTTTAATAGTGCATTTTACTCGCCCTTTCGTGCGCTTTGAGATGCCGCTTAGCCCAATACGCTATCTGAAATAGGAGCGACGGAAATTGAACAAATGTGATAGAATTTCGCTGAATTCTTATATTAACCAAAATATAAAATGATCAAATCGGGTCTCTGTTCGCCCTACCCAAGAAGTTTAATAGTGCATTTCTCTCGTCATTTAATTCGCTTTGAGATGCCGCTTAGCCCAATAGCTATCTGAAATAGTAGCGACGTAAATTGAACAAATGTGATAGAATTTCCCTGAAATCTTATATTAAACAAAATATAAAATGATCTAAACGGGACCCTGATTGCCCTATCATAGAAGTTTAGTAGTGCATTTTACACGCCCTTCCACGCGCTTTAAGATGCCGCCTAGCCAAGTACACTATCTGAAATAGGAGCGACGTATATTGAACAAATGTGATAGAATTACGCTGAATTCTTATATTAACCGTAATATAAAATGATCTAATCGGGTCTCTGTTTGCATTACCCTAGAAGTTTAATAGTGCATTTTACTCGCCATTTCTTGCCCTTTGAGATGCCGCTTAGCCCAATACGCTATCTGGAATAGGAGCGACGTAAATTGAACAAATGGGATAGAATTTCCCTGAAATGTTATAGTAAACAAAATATAAAATGATCTAATCGGGTCTCTGATTGCCCTATCATAGAAGTTTAATAGTGCATTTTACTCGCTATTCCGCGCGCTTTAAGATGACGATTAGCCCAATACGCTATCTGAAATAGGAGCGACGAAAATTGAACAAATGTCACAGAATTACTTTGAATTCTTATATTAACCGTAATATAAAATGATCTAATCGGGTCTCCGTTTGCCTTATCCTAGAAGTTTAATAGTGCATTTTACTCGCCATTTCATGCGCTTTGAGATGCCGCTTAGCCCAATACGCTATCTGAAATAGGAGCGATGTAAATTGAACAAATGTGATAGAATTTCGCTGAATTCTTTTATTAACCATAATGTTAAATGATCTAATCGGGTCTCTGTTCGCCATAGCGAAGAAGCTTAATAGTGCATTATATTCGTCATTTCATGCGCTTTGAGATGCCGCTTAGCCCAATACGCTATCTGAAATAGGAACGACGCAAATTGAACAAATGTGATAGAATTTCGCTGAATTCTTATATTAACCATAATATAAAATGATGAAATCGGGTCTCTGTTCGCCCTACCCAAGAAGTTTAATAGTGCATTTCTCTCGTCATTTCATGCGCTTTGAGATTCCGCTTAGCCCAATAGCTATCTGAAATAGGAGCGACGTAAATTGAACAAATGTGATAGAATTTCCCTGAAATCTTATATAACCGTAATATAAAATGATCTAATCGGCTCTCTGTTTGCATTACCCTAGAAGTTTAATAGTGCATTTTACTCGCCATTCCACGCGCTTTAAGATGCCGCCTATCCGAGTACGCCATCTGAAATAGGAGCGACGTAAATTGAACAAATGTTCTAGAATTTCGCTGAATTCTTAAATTAACCATAATATAAAATGATCTTATCGGGTCTCTGTTTGCCCTACTCTAGAAGTTTGATAGTGCATTTTACACGCCATTTCATGCGCTTTGAGATGCCGCTTAGCCCAATACGCTATCTGCAATAGGATCGACGTAAATTGAACAAATGTGATAGAATTTCGCTGAATTCTTAAATTAACCATAATATAAAATGATCTAAACTGGTCTCTGTTTGCCCTACCCTAGAAGTTTAATAGTGCATTTTACTCGCCATTTCTTGCGCTTTGAGATGCCGCTTAGCCCAATACACTATCTGAAATAGGAGCAACGTAAATTGAACAAATGTGATAGAATTTCGCTGAATTCTTAAATTAACCATAATATAAAATGATCTAATGGGGTCTCTGTTTGCCCTACCCTAGAAGTTTAATAGTGCATTTTACTCGCCATTTCTTGCCCTTTGAGATGCCGCTTAGCCCAATACGCTATCTGGAATAGGAGCGACGTAAATTGAACAAATGGGATAGAATTTCCCTGAAATGTTATAGTAAACAAAATATAATAGGATCTAATCGGGTCTCTGATTGCCCTATCATAGAAGTTTAATAGTGCATTTTACTCGTCATTCCACGCGCTTTAAGATGCCGCCTAGCCCAGTACGCTATCTGAAATAGGAGCGACGTAAATTGAAAAAATGTGATAGAATTTTGCTGAATTCTTAAATTAACCATAATATAAAATGATGTAATCGGGTCTCTGTTCGCCCTACCCAAGAAGTTTAATGGTGCATTTCTCTCGTCATTTAATTCGCTTTGAGATGCCGCTTAGCCCAATAGCTATCTGAAATAGGAGCGACGTAAATTGAACAAATGTGATAGAATTTCCCTGAAATCTTATATTAAACAAAATATAAAATGATCTAAACGGGACTCTGATTGCCCTATCATAGAAGTTTAGTAGTGCATTTTACACGCCCTTCCACGCGCTTTAAGATGCCGCCTAGCCAAGTACACTATCTGAAATAGGAGCGACGTATATTGAACAAATATGATAGAATTACGCTGAATTCTTATATTAACCGTAATATAAAATGATCTAATCGGGTCTCTGTTTGCATTACCCTAGAAGTTTAATAGTGCATTTTACTCGCCATTTCATGCGCTTTGAGATGCAGCTTAGCCCAATACGCTATCTGCAATAGGAGCGACGTAAATTGAACAAATGTGATAGAATTTCGCTGAATTCTTATATTAACCATAATATAAAATGATCTGATCGGGTCTCTGATTGCCCTACCCTAGAAGTTTAATAGTGCATTTTACTCGCCATTTCATGCGCTTTGAGATGCCGCTTAGCCCAATACGCTATCTGAAATAGGAGCCACGGAAATTGAACAAATGTGATAGAATTTCGCTGAATTCTTATATTAACCAAAATATAAAATGATCTAATCGGGTCTCTGATTGCCCTATCGTAGATGTTTAAGAGTGCATTTTACTCGCCATTCCACGCGCTTTGAGATGCCGCTTAGCCCAATAGCTATCTGAAATATTAGCGACGTAAATTGAACAAATGTGAGAGAATCTCGCTGAATTCTTATATTAACCTTAATGAAAAATGATCTAATCGGGTCTCAGTTCGCCCTACCCTAGAAGATTAATAGTGCATTTCACTCGTCATTTCATGCGCTTTGAGATGCCGCTTAGCCCAAGAAGCTATCTGAAATAGGAGCGACGTAAATTGAACAAATGTGATAGAAGTTCCCTGAATACTTATATTAACCTTAATGTAAAATGATCTAATCGGGTCTCTGTTCGCCCTACCCTAGAAGTTTAATAGTGCATTTTACTCGCCATTTCATGCGCTTTGAGATTCCGCTTAGCCCAATACGCTATCTGAAATAGGAGCGACGTAAATTGAACAAATGTGATAGGATTTCGCTGAATTCTTAAATTAACCATAATATAGAATGATCTAATCGGGTCTCTATGTGCCCTACCCTAGAAGTTTAATAGTGCATTTTACTCGCCATTTCTTGCGCTTTGAGATGCCGCTTAACCCAATACGCTATCTGAAATAGGAGCGACGTAAATTGAACAAATGTGATAGAATTTCCCTGAAATGTTATAGTAAACAAAATATAAAATGATCTAATCGGGACTCTGATTGCCCTATCATAGAAGTTTAGTAGTGCATTTTACTCGCCCTTCCACGCGCTTCAAGATGCCGCCTAGCGCAGTACGCTATCTGAAATAGAAGCGACGTTAGTTGAACAAATGTGATAGAATTACGCTGAATTCTTATATTAACCGTAATATAAAATGATCTATTCGGGTCTCTGTTCGCCCTACCCTAGAAGTTTAACAGTGCATTTCACTCGTCATTCCATGCGCTTTGAGATGCCGCTTAGCCCAATACGCTATCTGTAATAGGAGCGACGTAAAGTGAACAAATGTGATAGAATTTCGCTGAATCCTTATATTAACCAAAATATAAAATGATCTAATCGGGACTCTGATTGCCCTATCATAGAAGTTTAATAGTGCATTTTACTCGCGATTCCACGCGCTTTACGATGCCGCCTAGCCCAGTATGCTATCTGAAATAGGAACGACGTAAATTGAACAGATGTGATAGAATTTTGCTGAATTCTTAAATTAAACATAATATAAAATGATCTAATCGGGTCTCTGATTGCCCTACCCTAGAAGTTTAATAGGGCATTTTACTCGCCATTTCATGCGCTTTGAGATGCCGCTTAGCCCAATACGCTATCTGAAATAGGAGCGATGTAAATTGCACAAATGTGATAGAATTTTGCTGAATTCGTAAATTAACCATAATATAAAATGATGTAATCGGGTCTCTGTTCGCCCAATCCAAGAAGTTTAATAGTGCATTTCTCTCGTCATTTCATGCGCTTTGAGATGCCGCTTAGCCCAATAGCTATCTGAAATAGGAGCGACGTAAATTGAACAAATGTGATAGAATTTCGCTGAATTCTTATTTTAACCTTAATGTAAAATGATCTAATCGGGTCTTTGTTCGCCCTACCCTAGAAGTTTAATAGTGCATTTCACTCGTCATTTTATGCGCTTTGAGATGCCGCTTAGCCCAATAAGCTATCTGAAATATCAGCGACGTAAATTGAACAAATATGATAGAATTTCGCTGAATTCTTATATTAACCATAATATAAAATGATGTGATCGGGTCTCTGATTGCCCTACCCTAGAAGTTTAATAGTGCATTTTACTCGCCCTTTCGTGCGCTTTGAGATGCCGCTTAGCCCAATACGCTATCTGAAATAGGAGCGACGGAAATTGAACAAATGTGATAGAATTTCGCTGAATTCTTATATTAACCAAAATATAAAATGATCAAATCGGGTCTCTGTTCGCCCTACCCAAGAAGTTTAATAGTGCATTTCTCTCGTCATTTAATTCGCTTTGAGATGCCGCTTAGCCCAATAGCTATCTGAAATAGGAGCGACGTAAATTGAACAAATGTGATAGAATTTCCCTGAAATCTTATATTAAACAAAATATAAAATGATCTAAACGGGACTCTGATTGCCCTATCATAGAAGTTTAGTAGTGCATTTTACACGCCCTTCCACGCGCTTTAAGATGCCGCCTAGCCAAGTACACTATCTGAAATAGGAGCGACGTATATTGAACAAATGTGATAGAATTACGCTGAATTCTTATATTAACCGTAATATAAAATGATCTAATCGGGTCTCTGTTTGCATTACCCTAGAAGTTTAATAGTGCATTTTACTCGCCATTTCTTGCCCTTTGAGATGCCGCTTAGCCCAATACGCTATCTGGAATAGGAGCGACGTAAATTGAACAAATGGGATAGAATTTCCCTGAAATGTTATAGTAAACAAAATATAAAATGATCTAATCGGGTCTCTGATTGCCCTATCATAGAAGTTTAATAGTGCATTTTACTCGCTATTCCGCGCGCTTTAAGATGACGCTTAGCCCAATACGCTATCTGAAATAGGAGCGACGAAAATTGAACAAATGTCACAGAATTACTTTGAATTCTTATATTAACCGTAATATAAAATGATCTAATCGGGTCTCTGTTTGCCTTATCCTAGAAGTTTAATAGTGCATTTTACTCGCCATTTCATGCGCTTTGAGATGCCGCTTAGCCCAATACGCTATCTGAAATAGGAGCGATGTAAATTGAACAAATGTGATAGAATTTCGCTGAATTCTTTTATTAACCATAATGTTAAATGATCTAATCGGGTCTCTGTTCGCCATAGCGAAGAAGCTTAATAGTGCATTATATTCGTCATTTCATGCGCTTTGAGATGCCGCTTAGCCCAATACGCTATCTGAAATAGGAACGACGCAAATTGAACAAATGTGATAGAATTTCGCTGAATTCTTATATTAACCATAATATAAAATGATGAAATCGGGTCTCTGTTCGCCCTACCCAAGAAGTTTAATAGTGCATTTCTCTCGTCATTTCATGCGCTTTGAGATGCCGCTTAGCCCAATAGCTATCTGAAATAGGAGCGACGTAAATTGAACAAATGTGATAGAATTTCCCTGAAATCTTATATAACCGTAATATAAAATGATCTAATCGGCTCTCTGTTTGCATTACCCTAGAAGTTTAATAGTGCATTTTACTCGCCATTCCACGCGCTTTAAGATGCCGCCTATCCGAGTACGCCATCTGAAATAGGAGCGACGTAAATTGAACAAATGTTCTAGAATTTCGCTGAATTCTTAAATTAACCATAATATAAAATGATCTTATCGGGCCTCTGTTTGCCCTACTCTAGAAGTTTGATAGTGCATTTTACACGCCATTTCATGCGCTTTGAGATGCCGCTTAGCCCAATACGCTATCTGCAATAGGATCGACGTAAATTGAACAAATGTGATAGAATTTCGCTGAATTCTTAAATTAACCATAATATAAAATGATCTAAACTGGTCTCTGTTTGCCCTACCCTAGAAGTTTAATAGTGCATTTTACTCGCCATTTCTTGCGCTTTGAGATGCCGCTTAGCCCAATACACTATCTGAAATAGGAGCAACGTAAATTGAACAAATGTGATAGAATTTCGCTGAATTCTTAAATTAACCATAATATAAAATGATCTAATGGGGCCTCTGTTTGCCCTACCCTAGAAGTGTAATAGTGCATTTTACTCGCCATTTCTTGCCCTTTGAGATGCCGCTTAGCCCAATACGCTATCTGGAATAGGAGCGACGTAAATTGAACAAATGGGATAGAATTTCCCTGAAATGTTATAGTAAACAAAATATAAAATGATCTAATCGGGTCTCTGATTGCCCTATCATAGAAGTTTAATAGTGCATTTTACTCGCTATTCCGCGCGCTTTAAGATGACGCTTAGCCCAATACGCTATCTGAAATAGGAGCGACGTAAATTGAACAAATGTGATAGAATTTCGCTGAATTCTTATATTAACCAAAATATAATAGGATCTAATCGGGTCTCTGATTGCCCTATCATAGAAGTTTAATAGTGCATTTTACTCGTCATTCCACGCGCTTTAAGATGCCGCCTAGCCCAGTACGCTATCTGAAATAGGAGCGACGTAAATTGAAAAAATGTGATAGAATTTTGCTGAATTCTTAAATTAACCATAATATAAAATGATGTAATCGGGTCTCTGTTCGCCCTACCCAAGAAGTTTAATGGTGCATTTCTCTCGTCATTTAATTCGCTTTGAGATGCCGCTTAGCCCAATAGCTATCTGAAATAGGAGCGACGTAAATTGAACAAATGTGATAGAATTTCCCTGAAATCTTATATTAAACAAAATATAAAATGATCTAAACGGGACTCTGATTGCCCTATCATAGAAGTTTAGTAGTGCATTTTACACGCCCTTCCACGCGCTTTAAGATGCCGCCTAGCCAAGTACACTATCTGAAATAGGAGCGACGTATATTGAACAAATGTGATAGAATTACGCTGAATTCTTATATTAACCGTAATATAAAATGATCTAATCGGGTCTCTGTTTGCATTACCCTAGAAGTTTAATAGTGCATTTTACTCGCCATTTCATGCGCTTTGAGATGCAGCTTAGCCCAATACGCTATCTGCAATAGGATCGACGTAAATTGAACAAATGTGATAGAATTTCGCTGAATTCTTAAATTAACCATAATATAAAATGATCTAAACTGGTCTCTGTTTGCCCTACCCTAGAAGTTTAATAGTGCATTTTACTCGCCATTTCTTGCGCTTTGAGATGCCGCTTAGCCCAATACACTATCTGAAATAGGAGCAACGTAAATTGAACAAATGTGATAGAATTTCGCTGAATTCTTAAATTAACCATAATATAAAATGATCTAATGGGGTCTCTGTTTGCCCTACCCTAGAAGTTGAATAGTGCATTTTACTCGCCATTTCTTGCCCTTTGAGATGCCGCTTAGCCCAATACGCTATCTGGAATAGGAGCGACGTAAATTGAACAAATGGGATAGAATTTCCCTGAAATGTTATAGTAAACAAAATATAAAATGATCTAATCGGTTCTCTGATTGCCGTACCCTAGAAGTTTAATAGTGCATTTTACTCGCCATTTCATGCGCTTTGAGATGCCGCTTAGCCCAATACGCTATCTGCAATAGGAGCGACGTAAATTGAACAAATGTGATAGAATTTCGCTGAATTCTTATATTAACCATAATATAAAATGATCTGATCGGGTCTCTGATTGCCCTACCCTAGAAGTTTAATAGTGCATTTTACTCGCCATTTCATGCGCTTTGAGATGCCGCTTAGCCCAATACGCTATCTGAAATAGGAGCCACGGAAATTGAACAAATGTGATAGAATTTCGCTGAATTCTTATATTAACCAAAATATAAAATGATCTAATCGGGTCTCTGATTGCCCTATCGTAGATGTTTAAGAGTGCATTTTACTCGCCATTCCACGCGCTTTGAGATGCCGCTTAGCCCAATAGCTATCTGAAATATTAGCGACGTAAATTGAACAAATGTGAGAGAATCTCGCTGAATTCTTATATTAACCTTAATGAAAAATGATCTAATCGGGTCTCAGTTCGCCCTACCCTAGAAGATTAATAGTGCATTTCACTCGTCATTTCATGCGCTTTGAGATGCAGCTTAGCCCAAGAAGCTATCTGAAATAGGAGCGACGTAAATTGAACAAATGTGATAGAAGTTCCCTGAATACTTATATTAACCTTAATGTAAAATGATCTAATCGGGTCTCTGTTCGCCCTACCCTAGAAGTTTAATAGTGCATTTTACTCGCCATTTCATGCGCTTTGAGATTCCTCTTAGCCCAATACGCTATCTGAAATAGGAGCGACGTAAATTGAACAAATGTGATAGGATTTCGCTGAATTCTTAAATTAACCATAATATAGAATGATCTAATCGGGTCTCTATGTGCCCTACCCTAGAAGTTTAATAGTGCATTTTACTCGCCATTTCTTGCGCTTTGAGATGCCGCTTAGCCCAATACGCTATCTGAAATAGGAGCGACGTAAATTGAACAAATGTGATAGAATTTCCCTGAAATGTTATAGTAAACAAAATATAAAATGATCTAATCGGGACTCTGATTGCCCTATCATAGAAGTTTAGTAGTGCATTTTACTCGCCCTTCCACGCGCTTCAAGATGCCGCCTAGCGCAGTACGCTATCTGAAATAGAAGCGACGTTAGTTGAACAAATGTGATAGAATTACGCTGCATTCTTATATTAACCGTAATATAAAATGATCTATTCGGGTCTCTGTTCGCCCTACCCTAGAAGTTTAACAGTGCATTTCACTCGTCATTCCATGCGCTTTGAGATGCCGCTTAGCCCAATACGCTATCTGTAATAGGAGCGACGTAAAGTGAACAAATGTGATAGAATTTCGCTGAATCCTTATATTAACCAAAATATAAAATGATCTAATCGGGACTCTGATTGCCCTATCATAGAAGTTTAATAGTGCATTTTACTCGCGATTCCACGCGCTTTACGATGCCGCCTAGCCCAGTATGCTATCTGAAATAGGAACGACGTAAATTGAACAGATGTGATAGAATTTTGCTGAATTCTTAAATTAAACATAATATAAAATGATCTAATCGGGTCTCTGATTGCCCTACCCTAGAAGTTTAATAGGGCATTTTACTCGCCATTTCATGCGCTTTGAGATGCCGCTTAGCCCAATACGCTATCTGAAATAGGAGCGATGTAAATTGCACAAATGTGATAGAATTTTGCTGAATTCGTAAATTAACCATAATATAAAATGATGTAATCGGGTCTCTGTTCGCCCAATCCAAGAAGTTTAATAGTGCATTTCTCTCGTCATTTCATGCGCTTTGAGATGCCGCTTAGCCCAATAGCTATCTGAAATAGGAGCGACGTAAATTGAACAAATGTGATAGAATTTCGCAGAATTCTTATTTTAACCTTAATGTAAAATGATCTAATCGGGTCTTTGTTCGCCCTACCCTAGAAGTTTAATAGTGCATTTCACTCGTCATTTCATGCGCTTTGAGATGCCGCTTAGCCCAATAAGCTATCTGAAATATCAGCGACGTAAATTGAACAAATA
The DNA here is from genome assembly GCA_916610135.2 of Macropis europaea. Lineage (NCBI taxonomy): Eukaryota > Metazoa > Arthropoda > Insecta > Hymenoptera > Melittidae > Macropis > Macropis europaea. The sequence goes on along the minus strand of CAKAJE020000135.1, from coordinate 1,928 downwards.
TGATAGAATTTCGCTGAATTCTTATATTAACCATAATATAAAATGATCTGATCGGATCTCTGATTGCCCTACCCTAGAAGTTTAATAGTGCATTTTACTCGCCCTTTCGTGCGCTTTGAGATGCCGCTTAGCCCAATACGCTATCTGAAATAGGAGCGACGGAAATTGAACAAATGTGATAGAATTTCGCTGAATTCTTATATTAACCAAAATATAAATTGATCAAATCGGGTCTCTGATTGCCCTATCATAGAAGTGTAATAGTGCATTTTACTCGCCATTCCACGCGCTTTAAGTTGCCGCCTAGCCCAGTACGCTATCTGAAATAGGAGCTACGTAAGTTGAACAAATGTGACAGAATTACGCTGAATTCTTATATTAACCGTAATATAAAATGATCTAATCGTGTCTCTGTTTGCCTTATCCTAGAAGCTTAATAGTGCATTTCACTCGTCATTTCATGCGCTTTGAGATGCCGCTTAGCCCAATAAGCTATCTGAAATAGCAGCGACGTAAATTGAACAAATATGATAGAATTTCGCTGAATTCTTATATTAACCATAATATAAAATGATCTGATCGGGTCTCTGATTGCCCTACCCTAGAAGTTTAATAGGGCATTTTACTCGCCATTTCATGCGCTTTGAGATGCCGCTTAGCCCAATAAGCTATCTGAAATAGGAGCGATGTAAATTGAACAAATGTGATAGAATTTCGCTGAATTCTTATATTAACCAAAATATGAAATGATCTAATCGGGTCTCTGATTGCCCTATCATAGAAGTTTAATAGTGCATTTTACTCTCCATTCCACGCGCTTTAAGATGCCGCCTAGCCCAGTACGCTATCTGCAATAGGAGCGACGTAAATTGAGCAAATGTGATAGAATTTCGCTGAATTCTTAAATTAACCATAATATGAAATGATCTAATTGGGTCTCTGTGTGCCCTACCCTAGAAGTCTAATAGTGCATTTTACTGGCCATTTCTTGCGCTTTGAGATGCCGCTTAGCCCAATACGCTATCTGAAATAGGAGCGACGTAAATTGAACAAATGTGATAGAATTTCCCTGAAATGTTATAGTAAACAAAATATAAAATGATCTAACCGGGTCTCTGATTGCCCTATCATAGAAGTTTAATAGTGCATTTTACTCGCCATTCCGCGCGCTTTAAGATGCCGCTTAGCCCAATACGCTATCTGAAATAGGAGCGACGTAAATTGAACAAATGTGATAGAATTTTGCTGAATTCTTAAATTATCCATAATATGAAATGATCTAATCGGGTCCCTGTTTGCCCTAACCTAGAAGTTTAATAGTGTATTTCACTCGTCATTTCATGCGCCTTGCGATGCCGCTTAGCCCAATAAGCTATCTGAAATAGGAGCGACGTAAATTAAACAAATGTGATAGAATTTCGCTGAATTCTTTTATTAACCATAACGTTAAGTGATCTAATCGGGTCTCTGTTCGCCATAGCGTAGAAGCTTAATAGTGCATTTTATTCGTCATTTCATGCGCTTTGAGAAGCCGCTTAGCCCAATACGCTATCTGAAATAGGAACGACGCAAATTGAACAAATGTGATAGAATTTCGCTGAATTCTTATATTAACCATAATATAAACTGATGTAATCGGGTCTCTGTTCGCCCTACCCAAGAAGTTTAATAGTGCATTTCTCCCGTCATTTCATGCGCTTTGAGATGCCGCTTAGCCCAATAGCTATCTGAAATAGGAGCGACGTAAATTGAACAAATGTGATAGAATTTCCCTGAAATCTTATATAACCGTAATATAAAATGATCTAATCGGCTCTCTGTTTGCATTACCCTACAAGTTTAATAGTGCATTTTACTCGCCATTCCACGCGTTTTAAGATGCCGCCTATCCGAGTACGCCATCTGAAATAGGAGCGACGTAAATTGAA
>CAKAJE020000134.1:0-27063 GCA_916610135.2 Macropis europaea | reverse complement strand
AATACGCTATCTGAAATAGGAGCGACGTAAATTGAACAAATGCGATAGAATTTCCCTGAAATCTTATATTAAACAAAATATAAAATGATCTAATCGGGTCTCTGATTGCCCTATCATAGAAGTTTAGTAGTGCATTTTACTCGCCATTCCACGCGCTTTATGATGCCGCCTAGCCCAGTATGGTATCTGAAATAGGAGCTACGTAAGTTGAACAAATGTGATAGAATTACGCTGAATTCTTATATTATCCGTAATATAAAATGATCTAATCGGGTCTCTGATTGCCCTATCATAGAAGCTTAGTAGTGCATTCTACTCGCCATTCCACGCGCTTTAAGTTGCCGCCTAGCCAGTACGCTATCTGAAATAGGAGCAACGTAAGTTGAACAAATGTGATAGAATTACGCTGAATTCTTATATTAACCGTAATATACAATGATGTAATCGGGCCTCTGTTTGCCCTATCATAGAAGTTTGATAGTGCATTTTACTCGCCATTTCATGTGCTTTAAGCTGCCGCATAGCCCAATACGCTATCTGGAATGGGAGCGACGTAAATTGAACAAATGTGATAGAATTTCCCTGAATTCTTATATTAAGCTTAATGTAAAATGATCTAATCGTGTCTCTGTTCGCCCTACCATAGAAGTCTAATAGTGCATTTCACTCGCCATTTCATGCGCTTTGAGATGCCGCTTAGCACAATACGCTATTTGAAATAGGGGCGACGTAAATTGATCAAATGTGATAGAATTACGCTGAATTCTTATATTATCGGTAATATAAAATGATCTAATCGGGTCTCTGTTTGCCTTATCCTAGAAGTTTAATAGTGCATTTTACTCGCCATTTCATGCGCTTTGAGATGCCGCTTAGCCCAATACGCTATCTGAAATAGGAGCGACGTAAATTGAACAAATGTGATAGAATTACGCTGCATTCTTATATTAACCGTAATATAAAATGATCTAATCGGGTCTCTGTTTGCCTTAGCCTAGAAGTTTAATAGTGCATTATACTCGCCATTTCATGCGCTTCGAGATGCCGCTTAGCCCAATACGCTATCTGAAATAGGAGCGACATAAATTGAACAAATGTGATAGAATTTCGCTGAATTCTTAAATTAACCATAATAACAAATGATCTAATCGGGTCTCTGTTTGCCCTACCCTAGAAGTTTAACAGTGCATTTTACTCGCCATTTCATGCGCTTTGAGATGCCGCATAGCCCAATACGCTATCTGAAATAGGAGCGACGTAAATTGAACAAATGCGATAGAATTTCCCTGAAATCTTATATTAAACAAAATATAAAATGATCTAATCGGGTCTCTGATTGCCCTATCATAGAAGTTTAGTAGTGCATTTTACTCGCCATTCCACGCGCTTTATGATGCCGCCTAGCCCAGTATGGTATCTGAAATAGGAGCTACGTAAGTTGAACAAATGTGATAGAATTACGCTGAATTCTTATATTATCCGTAATATAAAATGATCTAATCGGGTCTCTGATTGCCCTATCATAGAAGCTTAGTAGTGCATTCTACTCGCCATTCCACGCGCTTTAAGTTGCCGCCTAGCCCAGTACGCTATCTGAAATAGGAGCAACGTAAGTTGAACAAATGTGATAGAATTACGCTGAATTCTTATATTAACCGTAATATACAATGATGTAATCGGGCCTCTGTTTGCCCTATCATAGAAGTTTGATAGTGCATTTTACTCGCCATTTCATGTGCTTTAAGCTGCCGCATAGCCCAATACGCTATCTGGAATAGGAGCGACGTAAATTGAACAAATGTGATAGAATTTCCCTGAATTCTTATATTAACCTTAATGTAAAATGATCTAATCGGGTCTCTGTTCGCCCTACCATAGAAGTCTAATAGTGCATTTCACTTGCCATTTCATGCGCTTTGAGATGCCGCTTAGCACAATACGCTATTTGAAATAGGGGCGACGTAAATTGAACAAATGTGATAGAATTACGCTGAATTCTTAAATTAACCATAATATAAAATGATCTAATCGGGTCTCCGATTGCCCTATCGTAGAAGTTTAATAGCGCATTTTACTCGCAATTTCATGCGCTTTGAGATGCCGCTTAGCCCAATACCCTATCTGAAATAGGAGCGACGTAAATTGAACAAGTGTGATAGAATTTCGTTGAATTCTTAAATTAACCATAATATACAATGATCTAATAGGGTCTCTGTTCGCCATAGCCTAGAAGTTTAAGAGTGCATTTTACTCGCCCTTCCACGCGCTGTATGATGCCGCCTAGCCCAGTACGCTATTTTAAATAGGAGCGACGTAAGTTTAACAAATGTGATAGAATTACGCTGAATTCTTATATTATCCGTAATATAAAATGATCTAATCGGTTCTCTGTTTGCCTTATCCTAGAAGTTTAATAGTACATCTTACTCGCCATTTCATGCGCTTTGAGATGCCGCTTAGCCCAATACGCTATCTGAAATAGGAGCGACGTAATTTGAACAAATGTGATAGAATTTCGCTTTATTCTTATATTAACCAAAATATAAAATGATCTAATCGGGTCTCTGATTGCCCTATCATCGAAGTTTAATAGTGCGTTTCACTCGCCATTCCACGCGCTTTAAGATGCCGCCTAGCGCAGTACGCTATCTTAAATAGGAGCGACGTAAATTGAACAAATGTGATAGAATTTTGCTGAATTCTTAAATTAACCATAATATAAAATGATCTAATCGGGACTCTGATTGCCCTATCATAGAAATTTAGGAGTGCATTTTACTCGCCATTTCATACGCTTTGAGATGCCGCTTAGCACTATACGCTATCTGAAATATGAGCGACGTAAATTGAACAAATGTGATAGAATTTCGCTGAATTCTTATATTAACCTTAATGTAAAATGATCTAATCGGGTCTCTGTTCGCCCGTCCCTAGAAGTTTAATGTTGCATTTCACTCGTCATTTCATGCGCCTCGAGATGCCGCCTAGCCCAATACGCTATCTGAAATAGGAGCGACCTAAATTGAACGAATGTGATAGAATTTTGCTGAATTCTTAAATTAACCATAATATAAAATGATCTAATCGAGTCTCTCCTTGCCCTACCCGAGAAGTTTAATAGTGCATTTTACTCGTCATTTCATGCGCTTTGAGATGCCGAATAGCCCAATACGCTATCTGGAATAGGAGCGACGAAAATTGATCAAATGTGATTGAATTTCGTTGAATTCTTATATTAACCTTAATGTAAAATGATCTAATCGGGTCTCTGTTCGCCCGTCCCTAGAAGTTTAATGTTGCATTTCACTCGTCATTTCATGCGCCTCGAGATGCCGCCTAGCCCAATACGCTATCTGAAATAGGAGCGACCTAAATTGAACGAATGTGATAGAATTTTGCTGAATTCTTAAATTAACCAAAATATAAAATGATCTAATCGGGTCTCTGATTGCCCTATCATAGAAGTTTAATAGTGTATTTCACTCATTATTTCATGCGCTTTAAGATGTCGCTTAGCCCAGTACGCTATCTGAAATAGGAGGGACGTAAGTTTAACAAATGTGATAGAATTACGCTGAATTCTTATATTAACCGTAATATAAAATGATCTAATCGGATCCCTGTTTGCCTTACCCTAGAAGTTTAATAGTGCATTTCACTCGTAATTTCATGCGCTTTGAGATGCCGCTTCGCCCAATACGCTATCTGGAATAGGAGCGACGTAAATTGAACAAATGTGATAGAATTTCGCAGAATTCTTTTATTAACCATGATATAAAATGATCTAATCGAGCCTCTCCTTGCCCTACCCGAGAAGTTTAATAGTGCATTTTACTCGGCATTTCATGCGCTTTGAGATGCCGCTTAGCACTATACGCTATCTGTAATAGGAGCGACGTAAATTGAACAAATGTGATAGAATTTCGCTGTATTCTTATATTAACCTTAATGTAAAATGATCTAATCGGGTCTCTGTTCGCCCGTCCCTAGAAGTTTAATGTTGCATTTCACTCGTCATTTCATGCGCCTCGAGATGCCGCCTAGCCCAATACGCTATCTGAAATAGGAGCGACCTAAATTGAACGAATGTGATAGAATTTTGCTGAATTCTTAAATTAACCAAAATATAAAATGATCTAATCGGGTCTCTGATTGCCCTATCATAGAAGTTTAATAGTGTATTTCACTCATCATTTCATGCGCTTTAAGATGTCGCTTAGCCCAGTACGCTATCTGAAATAGGAGGGACGTAAGTTTAACAAATGTGATAGAATTACGCTGAATTCTTATATTAACCGTAATATAAAATGATCTAATCGGATCCCTGTTTGCCTTACCCTAGAAGTTTAATAGTGCATTTCACTCGTAATTTCATGCGCTTTGAGATGCCGCTTCGCCCAATACGCTATCTGGAATAGGAGCGACGTAAATTGAACAAATGTGATAGAATTTCGCAGAATTCTTTTATTAACCATAATGTAAAATGATCTAATGGGGTCTCTGTTTGCCCTACCCTAGATGTTTAATAGTGCGTTTTACTCGGCATTTCATGCGCTTTGAGATGCCGCTTAGCCCAATACGCTATCTGTAATAGGAGCGCCGTAAATTGAACAAATGTGATAGAATTTCGTTGAATTCTTAAATTAACCAAAATATAAAATGATCTAATCGGGTCTCTGATTGCCCTATCATAGAAGTTTAATAGTGCATTTTACTCGTCATTTCATGCGCATTGAGATGCCGCTAAGCACAATAAGCTATCTGGAATAGCAGCGACGTAAATTGAACAAATGTGATAGAATTACGCCGAATTCTTATATTTACCGTAATATAAAATGATCTAATCGGGTCTCTGTTTGCCTTATCCTAGAAGTTTAATAGGGCATTTTACTCGCCATTTCATGCGCTTTGAAATGCCGCTTAGCGTAATACGCTATCTGAAATAGGAGCGATATAAGTTGAACAAATGTGATAGAATTTCGCTGAACTCTTTTATTAACCATAATGTAAAATGATCTAATCGGATCTCTGTTCGCCCTAGCCAAGAACTTTAATAGTGCATTTTATTCGCCATTTCATACGCTTTGAGATGCCGCTTTGCCCAATACGCTATCTGAAATAGGAGTGACGTAAATTGAACAAATGTGATAGAATTTCACTGAATTCTTATATTAACCAAAATATAAAATGATCTAATCGGGTCTCTGATTGCCCTAGCATAGAAGTTTAATAGTGCATTTTACTCGCCATTCCGCGCGCTTTAAGATGCCGCATAGCCCAGTTCGCTATCTGAAATATGAGCGACGTAAATTGAACAAATGTGATAGAATTTCGCTGAATTCTTATATTAACCAAAATATAAAATGATCTAATCGGGTCTCTGTTTGCCTTATCCTAGAAGTTTAATAGTGCATTTCACTCGACATTTCATGCGCTTTGAGATGCCGCTAAGTACAATAAGCTATCTGGAATAGCAGCGACGTAAATTGAACAAATGTGATATAATTACGCCAAATTCTTAAATTAACCATAATATAAAATCATCTTATCGGGTCTCTGTTTGCCCTACCCTATAAGTTTAATAGTGCATTTTACTCGCCATTTCATGCACTTTGAGATGCCGCTTAGCCCAATACGCTATCTGACATAGGAGCGACGTAAATTGAACAAATGTGATAGAATTTGGCTGAATTCTTAAATTAACCGTAATATAAAATGATCTAATCGGGTCTCTGTTCGCCCTACCCTAGAAGATTACTAGTGCATTTCACTCGACATTTCATGCGCTTTGAGATGCCGCTTAGCCCAATACGCTATCTGCAATAGGAGCGACGTAAATTGAACAAATGTGATAGAATTCGGCTGAATTCTTAAATTAACCATAATATAAAATGATCTAATCGGGTCACTGTTTGCCCTACCCTAGAAGTTTAACAGTGCATTTTACTCGCCATTTCATGCGCTTTGAGAGACCGCTTAGCCCAATACGCTATCTGAAATAGGAGCGACGTAAATTGAACAAATGTGATAGAATTTCCCTGAATACTTATATTAACCTTAAGGTAAAATGATCTAATCGGGTCTCTGTTCGCCCTACCCTAGAAGTTTAATAGTGCACTTCACACGCCATTTCATGCGCTTTGAGATGCCGCTTAGCACAATACGCTATCTGAAATAGGAGCGACGTAAATAGAACAATTGTAATAGAATTTCGCTGAATCCTTATATTAACCAAAATATAAAAAGATCTAATCGGGTCTCCGATTGCCCTATCATAGAAGTTTAATAGTGCATTTTACTCGCCAACCCACGCGCTTTAAGATTCTGCCTAGCCCAGTACGCTATCTGAAATAGGAGCGACGTAAGTTGAACAAATGTGATAGAATTTGGCTGAATTCTTAAATTAACCATAATATAAAATGATCTAATCGGGTCTCCGTTTGCCCTACTCTAGAAGTGTAATAGTGCATTTCACTCGCCATTTCATGCGCTTTGTGATGCCGCTTAGCCCAATACGCTATCTGAAATAGGAGCGACGTAAATAGAACAATTGTGATAGAATTTCGCTGAATTCTTATATTAACCAAAATATAAAATGATCTAAGCGGGTCTCTGATTGCCCTATCATAGAAGTTTAATAGTGCATTTTACTCGCCAATCCACGCGCTTTAAGATTCCGCCTAGCCCAGTACGCTATCTGAAATAGGAGCGACGTAAATTGAACAAATGTGATAGAATTTGGCTGAATTCTTAAATTAACCATAATATAAAATGATCTAATCGGGTCTCTGTTTGCCCTACCCTAGAACTTTAATAGTGCATTTTACTCGCCATTTCATGCGCTTTGAGATGGTGCTTAGCCCAATACGCTATCTGAAATAGTAGCGACGTAAATTGAACAAATGTGATAGAATTTGGCTGAATTCTTAAATTAACCATAATATAAAATGATGTAATCGGGTCTCTGTTTGCCCTACCCTAGAAGTTTAACAGTGCATTTTACTCGCCATTTCATGCGCTTTGAGATGCCGCTTAGCCCAATACGCTATCTGCAATATGAGCGACGTAAATTGAACAAATGTGATAGAATTTCCCTGAATACTTATATTAACCTTAATGTAAAATGATCTAATCGGGTCTCTGTTCGCCCTACCCTAGAAGTGTAATAGTGCATTTCACTCGCCATTTCATGCGCTTTGAGATGCCGCTTAGCCCAATACGCTATCTGAAATAGGAGCGACGTAAATAGAACAATTGTGATAGAATTTCGCTGAATTCTTATATTAACCAAAATATAAAATGATCTAATCGGGTCTCTGTTTGCCTTACCCTAGAAGTTTAATAGTGCATTTTACTCGCCATTTCATGCGATTTGAGATGCCGCTTAGCCCAATACGCTATCTGAAATAGGAGCGACGTAAATTGAACAAATGTGATAGAATTTCCCTGAAATCTTATATTAAACAAAATATAAAATGATCTAAACGGGACTCTGATTGCCCTATCATAGAAGTTTAGTAGTGCGTTTTACTCGCCATTCCACGCGCTTTAAGATGCCGCCTAGCCCAGTACGCTATCTGAAATAGGAGCGACGTAAGTTGAACAAATGTGATAGAATTACGCTGAATTCTTAAATTAACCATAATATAAAATGATCTAATCGGGTCTCTGTTTGCCCTACCCTAGAAGTTTAACAGTGCATTTTACTCGCCAATTCATGCGCTTTGAGATGCCGCTTAGCCCAATACGCTATCTGAAATAGGAGCGACGTAAATTGAACATATGTGTTAGAATTTCCCTGAATTCTTATATTAACCTTAATGTAAAATGATCTAATCGGGTCTCTGTTCTCCCTACCCTAGAAGTTTAATACTGCATTTCACTCGTCATTTCATGCGCTTTGTGTTGCCGCTTAGCCCAATACGATATCTGAAATAGGAGCGACGTAAATTGAACAAATGTGATAGAATTTCCCTGAATTCTTATATTAACCTTAATGTAAAATGATCTAATCGGGTCTCTGATTGCCCTATCATAGAAGTTTAGTAGTGCATTTTACTCGCCCTTCCACGTGCTTTAAGATGCCGCCTAGCCCAGTACACTATCTGAAATAGGAGCGACGTATGTTGAACAAATGTGATAGAATTACGCTGAATTCTTATATTAACCGTAATATAAAATGATCTAATCGGGTCTCTGTTCGCCCTACCCTAGAAGATTACAAGCGCATTTCACTCGTCATATCATGCGCTTTGAGATGCCGCTTAGCCCAATACGCTATCTGCAATAGGAGCGACGTAAATTGAACAAATGTGATAGAATTTGGCTGAATTCTTAAATTAACCATAATATAAAATGATCTAATCGGGTCTCTGTTTGCCCTACCCTAGAAGTTTAACAGTGCATTTTACTCGCCATTTCATGCGCTTTGAGATGCCGCTTAGCGCAATACGCTATCTGCAACAGGAGCGACGTAAATTGAACAAATGTGATAGAATTTCCCTGAATACTTATATTAACCTTAATGTAAAATGATCTAATCGGGTCTCTGTTCGCCCTACCCTAGAAGTGTAATAGTGCATTTCACTCGCCATTTCATGCGCTTTGAGATGCCGCTTAGCCCAATACGTTATCTGAAATAGCAGCGACGTAAATTGAACAAATATGATACAGTATCGCTGAATTCTTAAGTTAACCATAATATAAAATCATCTTATCGGGTCTCTGTTTGCACTACCCTAGAAGTTTAATAGTGCATTTTACTCGCCATTTCATGCGCTTTGAGATGCCGCTTAGCCCAATACGCTATCTGAAATAGGAGCGACGTAAATTGAATAAATGTGATAGAATTTGGCTGAATTCTTAAATTAACCATAATATAAAATGATCTAATGGGGTCTCTGTTTGCCCTACCCTAGAAGTTTAATAGTGCATTTTACTCTCCATTTCATGCGCATTGAGATGCCGCTTAGCCCAATACGCTATCTGCAATAGGAGCGACGTAAATTGAATAAATGTGATAGAATTTGGCTGAATTCTTAAATTAACCATAATATAAAATGATCTAATGGGGTCTTTGTTCGCCCAACCCTAGAAGTTTAATAGTGCATTTCACTCGTCATTTCATGCGCTTTGAGATGCCGCTTAGCCCAATACGCTATCTGAAATAGGAGCAACGTAAATTGAACAAATGTGATAGGATTTCGCTGAATTCTTATATTAACCAAAATATAAAATGATCTAATCGGGACCCTGATTGCCCTATCATAGAAGTTTAGTAGTGCATTTTGCTCGCCCTTCCACGCGCTTTAAGATGCCGCCTAGCCCAGTACGCTATCTGAAATAGGAGCGACGCAAGTTGAACAAATGTGATAGAATTTCGCTGAATTCTTATATTAACCATAATATAAAATGATCTAATCGGGTCTCTGTCTGCCCTATCATAGAAGTTTAATAGTGCATTTCACTCGTCATTTCATGCGCTTTGAGATGCCGCCTAGCCCAGTACGCTATCTGAAATAGGAGCGACGTAAGTTGAACAAATGTGATAGAATTACGCTGAATTAATATATTAACCTTAATGTAAAATGATCTAATCGGGTCATAGTTCGCCCTACCCTTGAAGTTTAATAGTGCACATTGCTCGCCATTTCATGCGCTTTGAGATGGCGCTTAGCCCAATACGCTATCTGAAATAGGAGCGACGTAAATTGAACAAATGTGATAGAATTTCGCTGAATTCTTATATTAACCAAAATATAAAAGGATCTAATCGGGTCTCTGATTGCCCTATCATAGAAGTTTAATAGTGCATTTTACTGGCCATTTCACGCGCTTTAAGATGCTACCTAGCCCAGTACGCTATCTGAAATAGGAGCGACGTAAATTGAACAAGTGTGATAGAATTTTGCTGAATTCTTAAATGAACCATAATATAAAATGATCTAATCGGGTCTCTGTTTGCCCAATCATAGAAGTTTAATAGTGCATTTCACTCGTCATTTCATGCGCTTTGAGATGCCGCCTAGCCCAGTACGCTATCTGAAATAGGAGCGACGTAAGTTGAACAAATGTGATAGAATTACGCTGAATTATTATATTAACCGTAATATAAAATTATCTAATCGGGTCTCTGTTTGCCCTACCCTAGAAGTTTAATAGTGCACTTTGCTCGCCATTTCATGCGCTTTGAGATGGCGCTTCGCCCAATAAGCTATCTGAAATAGGAGCGACGTAAATTGAACAAATGTGATAGAATTTCGCTGAATTCATATGTTAACCAAAATATAAAATGATCTAGTCGGGTCTCTGATTGCCCTATCATAGAAGTTTAATAGTGCATTTTACTCGCCCTTCCACGCGCTTTAAGATGCCGCCTAGCCCAGTACGCTATCTGAAATAGGAGCGACGTAAGTTGAACAAATGTGATAGAATTAGGCTGAATTCTTATATTAACCGTAATATAAAATGATCTAATCGGGTATCTGTTTGCTCTACCCTAGAAGTATAATAGTGCATTTTACTCGCCATTTCATGCGCTTTGAGATGCCGTATAGCCCAATACGCTGTCTGAAATAGGAGCGACGTAAATTGAACAAATGTGATAGAATTTCCGTGAATCCTTATATTAACCTTAATGTAAAATGATCTAGTCGGGTCTCTGTTCGCCCTACCATAGAAGTCTAATGGTGCATTTCACTCGCTATTTCATGCGCTTTGTGATGCCGCTTAGCCCAATACGCTATCTGAAGTAGGAGCGACGTACGTTGAACAAATGTGATAGAATTTCGCTGAATTCTTCTATTAACCATAATGTAAAATGATCTGATCGGGTCTCTGTTCGCCCTAGCCTAGAAGATTAATAGTGCATTTTATTCGCCACTTCATGCGCTTTGATATGCCGCTTAGCCGAATACGCTATCTGAAATAGGAGCGACGTAAATTGAACAAATGTGATACTATTTCCCTGAAATCTTATATTAAACAAAATATAAAATGATCTAATCGGGTCTCTGTTCGCCCTACCATAGAAGTCTAATAGTGCATTTCACTCTCCATTCCACGCGCTTTAAGATGCCGCTTAGCCCAATACGCTATCTGAAATAGGAGCGACGTACGTTGAACAAATGTGATAGAATTTTGCTGAATTCTTAAATTAACCATGATATAAAATGATCTAATCGGGTCTCTGTTTGCCCTACCCTAGAAGTTTAATTGTGCATTTTAGTCGCCATTTCATGCGCTTTGAGATCCGGCTTAGCCCAATACGCTATCTGAAATAGGAGCGACGTAAATTGAACAAATGTGATAGAATTTCCCTGAAATCTTATATTAATCAAAATATAAAATGATCTAATCGGGTCTCTGATTGCCCTATCATAGAAGATTAGTAGTGCATTTTACTCGCCATTCCACGCGCTTTAAGATGCCGCCTAGCCCAGTACGCTATCTGAAATAGGAGCGACGTAACTTGAACAAATGTGATAGAATTACGCTGAATTCTTATATTTACCGTAATATAAAATGATCTAATCGGGTCTCTGTTTGCCTTATCCTAGAAGTTTAATAGCGCATTTTACTCGCCATTTCATGCGCTTTGAGATGCCGCTTAGACCAATACGCCATCTGGAATAGGAGCGACGTAAATTGAACAAATATGAGACAGTTTCGCTGAATTCTTAAATTAACCATAATATAAAATCATCTTATCGGGTCTCTGTTTGCCCTACCCTAGAAGTTTAATAGTGCATTTTACTCGCCATTTCTCGCGCTTTAAGATGCCGCCGAGCCCAGTACGCTATCTGAAGTACGAGCGACGTAAGTTGAACAAATGTGATAGAATTACGCTGCATTCTTATATTAACCGTAATATAAAATGATCTAATCGGTTCTCTGTTCGCCCTACCCTAGAGGTTTAATAGTGCCTTTCACTCGTCATTTCATGCGCTTTGTGATGCCGCTTAGCCCAATACGCTATCTGAAATAGGAGCGACGTAAATTGAACAAATATGAGAAAGTTTCGCTGAATTCTTAAATTAACCATAATATAAAATCATCTTATCGGGTCTCTGTTTGCCCTACCCTAGAAGTTTAATAGTGCATTTTACTCGCCATTTCTTGCGCTTTAAGATGCCGCCGAGCCCAGTACGCTTTCTGAAGTACGAGCGACGTAAGTTGAACAAATGTGATAGAATTACGCTGAATTCTTATATTAACCGTAATATAAAATGGTCTAATCGGGTCTCTGATTGCTCTTTCATAGAAGTTTAATAGTGCATTTTACTCGCCAATCCACGCGCTTTAAAATTCCGCCTAGCCCAGTACGCTATCTGAAATAGGAGCGACGTAAATTGAACAAATGTGATAGAATTTGGCTGAATTCTTAAATTAACCATAATATAAAATGATCTAATCGGGTCTCTGTTTGCCCTACCCTAGAAGTTTAATAGTGCATTTTACTCGCCATTTCATGCGCTTTGAGATGGCGCTTAGCCCAATACGCTATCTGAAATAGGAGCGACGTAAATTGAACGAATGTGATAGAATTTCGCTGAATTCTTATATTAACCAAAATATAAAATGATCTAATCGGGTCTGTGATAGCCCTATCACAGAAGTTTAATAGTGCATTTTACTCGCCATTCCACGCGCTTTAAGATGCCGCCTAGCCCAGTACGCTATCTGAAATAGGAGCGACGTAAATTGAACAAATGTGATAGAATTTCGCTGAATTCTTTTATTAAAAAAAATATAAAATGATCTAATCGGGACTCTGATTGCCCTATCATAGAAGTTTAATAGTGCATTTCACTCGTCATTTCATGCGCTTTAAGATGCCGCCTAGCCCAGTACGCTATCTGAAATTGGAGCGACGTAAATTGAACAAATTTGATAGAATTTCGCTGAATTCTTAAATTAACCATAATACTAAATGATCTAATCGGGTCTCTGTTCGCCCTACCCTAGAAGATTACTAGTGCATTTCACTCGTCATTTCATGCGCATTGAGGTGCCGCTTAGCCCAATAAGCAATCTGAAATAGGAGCGACGTAAATTGAACAAATGTGATAGAATTTTGCTGAATTCTTAAATTAACCATAATATAAAATGGTCTAATCGGGTCTCTGTTTGCCCTACCCTAGAAGTGTAATAGTGCATTTCACTCGTCATTTCATGCGCCTTCAGATGCCGCTTACCCCAGTAAGCTATCTCAAATAGGAGCGACGTAAATTGAACAAATGTGATAAAATTTCGCAGAATCCTTATGTTAACCAAAATATAAAATGATCTAATCTGGTCTCTGTTCGCCCTAGCCTAGAAGTTTAATAGTGCATTTTGTTCGCCATTTCATGCGCTTTGTGATGCCGCTTAGCCCAATACGCTATCTGAAATAGGAGCGACGTAAATTGAACAAATGTGATAGAATTTCCCTGAAATCTTATATTAAACAAAATATAAAATGATCTAATCGGGTCTCTGATTGCTCTATCATAGAAGTTTAGTAGTGCATTTTACTCGCCCTTCCACGCGCTTTGAGATGCCGCCTAGCCCAGTACGCTATCTGAAATAGGAGCGACGTAAGATGAACAAATGTGATAGAATTACGCTGAATTCTTATATTAACCGTAATATAAAATGATCTAATCGGGTCTCTGTTTGCCCTACCCTAGAAGTATAATAGTGCATTTTACTCGCCATTTCATGCGCTTTGAGATGCCGCATATCCCAATACGCTGTCTGAAATAGGAGCGACGTAAATTGAACAAATGTGATAGAATTTCCCTGAAATCTTATATTAAATAAAATATAAAATGATCTAATCGGGTCTCTGATTGCCCTATCATAGAAGATTAATAGTGCACTTTACTCGCCATTCCACGCGCTTTAAGATGCCGCCTAGCCCAGTACGCTATCTGAAATAGGAGCGACGTAACTTGAACAAATGTGATAGAATTACGATGCATTCTTATATTAACCGTAATATAAAATGATCTAATCGGGTATCTGTTTGCCTTATCCTAGAAGTTTAATAGTGCATTATACTCGCCATTTCATGCGCTTCGAGATGCCGCTTAGCTCAATACGCTATCTGAAATAGGAGCGGCGAAAGTTGAACAAATGTGATAGAATTTTGCTGAATTATTTTATTAACCAGAATGTAAATTGATCTAATCGAGTCTCTGTTCGCCCCACCCTAGAGGTTTCATAGTGCATTTCACTAGTCATTTCATGCGCTTTGAGATGCCGCTTAGCCCAGTACGCTATCTGAAATAGGAGCGACGTAAATTGAACAAATGTGATAGAATTTTGCTGAATTCTTAAATTAACCATAATATAAAATGGTCTAATCGGGTCTCTGTTCGCCCTAGCCTAGAAGTTTAATAGTGCATTTTATTCGGCATTTCATGCGCTTTGAGATGCCGCTTAGCCCAATTCGCTCTCTGAAATAGGAGCGACGTAAATTGAACAAATGTGATAGAATTTCACTGAATTCTTATATTAACCAAAATATAAAATGATCTAATCGGGTTTCTGTTTGCCCTACCCTAGAAGTTTAATAGTGCATTTTACTCGACATTCCACGCGCTTTAAGTTGCCGCCTAGCCCAGTACGCTATCTGAAATAGGAGCGACGTAAATTGAACGAATGTGATAGAATTTCGCTGAATTCTTATATTAACCAAAATATAAAATGATCTAATCGGGACTCTGATCGCCCTATCATAGAAGATTAATAGTGCATTTTCCTCGCCATTCCACGCGCTTTTAGATGCCGCCTAGCCCAGTATGCTATCTGAAATAGGAGCGTCCTAAATTGAACAAATGTGATAGAATTTCGCTGAATTCTTATATTAACCAAAATATAAAATGATCTAATCGGATCTCTGATTGCCCTATCATAGAATTTTAATAGTGCATTTTACTCGCCATTCCACCCGCTTTAAGATGCCGCCTAGCCCAGTACGCTACCTGAAATAGGAGCGACGTAAATTGAACAAATGTGATAGAATTTTGCTGAATTCTTAAATTAACCATAATATAAAATGATCTAATCGGGTCTCTGATTGCCCAATCATAGAATTTTAATAGTGCATTTTAATCGCCATTCCACGCGCTTTAAGATGCCGCCTAGCCCAGTACGCTATCTGAAATAGGAGCGACGTAAATTGAACAAATGTGATAGAATTTTGCTGAATTCTTAAATTAACCATAATATAAAATGGTCTAATCGGGTCTCTGTTTGCCCTACCCTAGAAGTGTAATAGTGCATTTCACTCGTCATTTCATGCGCCTTCAGATGCCGCTTACCCCAGTAAGCTATCTGAAATAGGAGCGACGTAAATTGAACAAATGTGATAAAATTTCGCAGAATCCTTATGTTAACCAAAATATAAAATGATCTAATCTGGTCTCTGTTCGCCCTAGCCTAGAAGTTTAATAGCGCATTTTGTTCGCCATTTCATGCGCTTTGAGAGGCCGCGCAGCCCAACACGCTATCTGAAATAGGAGCGACGTAAATTGAACAAATGTGATAGAATTTCGCTGAATTCTTAAATTAACCATAATATAAAATGATCTCATCGGGTCTCTGTTTGCCCTACCCTAGAAGTATAATAGTGCATTTTACTCGCCATTTCATGCGCTTTGAGATGCCGCATAGCCCAATACGCTGTCTGAAATTGGAGCGACGTAAATTGAACAAATGTGATAGAATTTCCGTGAATCCTTATATTAACCTTAATGTAAAATGATCTAATCGGGTCTCTGTTCGCCCTACCATAGAAGTTTAATAGTGCATTTTACTCGCCATTTCATGCGCTTTGAGATGCCGCATAGCCCAAAACGCTATCTGAAATAGGAGCGACGTAAATTGAACAAATGTGATAGAATTTCCGTGAATTCTTATATTAACCTTAATGTAAAATTATCCAATCGGGTCTCTGTTCGCCCTACCATAGAAGTCTAATAGTGCATTTCACTCGCCATTTCATGCGCTTTGAGATGCCGCTTAGCCCAATACGCTATCTGAAATAGGAGCGACGTAAGTTGAGCAAATGTGATAGAATTACGCTGCATTCTTTTATTAACCATAATGTAAAATGATCTGCTCGGGTCTCTGTTCGCCCTAGCCTAGAAGTTTAGTAGTGCATTTTATTCCCCATTTCATGCGCTTTGAGATGCCGCTTAGCCCAATACGGTATCTGAAATTGGAGCGACGTAAATTGAACAAATGTGATAGAATATCGCTGAATTCTTAATTTAACCATAATATAAAATGATCTAATCGGGTCTCTGCTTGCCCTACCCTAGAAGTTTAATAGTGCATTTCACTCGTCTTTTCATGCGCTTTGAGATGACGCTTATCCCAATACGCTATCTGAAATAGGAGCGACGTAAATTGAACAAATGTGATAGAATTTCCGTGAATTCTTATATTAACCTTAATGTAAAATTATCCAATCGGGTCTCTGTTCGCCCTACCATAGAAGTCTAATAGTGCATTTCACTCGCCATTTCATGCGCTTTGAGATGCCGCTTAGCCCAATACGCTATCTGAAATAGGAATGACGTAAGTTGAGCAAATGTGATAGAATTATGCTGAATTCTTTTAATAACCATAATGTAAAATGATCTGCTCGGGTCTCTGTTCGCCCTAGCCTAGAAGTTTAGTAGTGCATTTTATTCCCCATTTCATGCGCTTTGAGATGCCGCTTAGCCCAATACGCTATCTGAAATTGGAGCGACGTAAATTGAACAAATGTGATAGAATTTCGCTGAATTCTTAATTTAACCAAACTATAAAATGATCTAATCGGGTCTCTGCTTGCCCTACCCTAGAAGTTTAATAGTGCATTTCACTCGTCTTTTCATGCGCTTTGAGATGACGCTTAACCCAATACGCTATCTGAAATAGGAGCGACGTAAGTTGAACAAATGTGACAGAATTACGCTGCATTCTTATATTCACCTTAATGTAAAATGATCTCTTCGGGTCTCTGTTCACCCTACCCTAGATGTATAATAGTGCATTTCACTCGTCATTCCACACGCTTTAAGATGCCGCCTAGCCCAGTACGCTGTCTGAAATAGGAGCGACGTAATTTGAACAAATGTGAAAGAATCTCCCTGAATACATATATTAACCTTAATGTAAAATGATCTAATCGGGACTCTGTTCGCCCTACCCTAGAAGTTTAATAGTGCATTTTACTCGCCATTTCATGCGCTTTGAGATGCCCTTATCCCAATACGCTATCTGAAATAGGAGCGACGTAAATTGAACAAATGTGATAGAATGTCGCTGAATTCTTAAATTAACCATAATATAAAATGATCTAATCGGGTCTCTGTTTGCTCTACCCTAGAAGTTTAATAGTGCATTTTACTCGCAATTTCGTGCGCTTTGAGGTGCCGCTTAACCCAATACGCTATCTGCAATAGGAGCGACGTAAATTGAACAAACGTGATAGAATTTTGCTGAATTCTTAAATTAACCATAATATAAAATGATCTAATCGGGTCTCCGTTTGCCCTACCCTAGGAGTTTAATAGTGCATTTTACTCGCCATTTCATGCGCTTTGAGATGCCGCTTAGCCCAATACGCTATCTGAAACAGGTGCGACGTAAATTGAACAAGTGTGATAGAATTTCGCTGAATTCTTAAATTAACTATAATATAAAATGATCTAATCGGGTCACTGATTGCCCTATCATAGAAGTTTAGTAGTGCATTTTACTCGCCATTCCACGCGCTTTAAGATGCCGGCCAGACCAGTACGCTATCTGAAATAGGAGCGACGTAATTTGAAGAAATGTGATAGAATTACGCTGAATTCTTATATTAACCGTAATATAAAATGATCTAATCGGGTCTCTGTTTGCCCTACCCTAGAAGTTTAATAGTCAATTTTATTCGCCATTTCATGCGCTTTGAGATGCCGGTTAGCCCAATACGCAAACTGAAATAGGAGCGACGTAAATAGAACAAATGTGATAGGATTTCTCTGAAATCTTATATTAAACAAAATATAAAATGATCTAATCGGGTCTCTGACTGCCCTATCATTGAAGTTTAACAGTGCATTTTACTCGCCACTCCACGCGGTTCAGGATGCCGCATAGCCCAGTACGCTATCCGAAATAGGAGCGACGTAAATTGAACAAATGTGATAGAATTTTGCTGAATTCTTAAATTAACCATAATATAAAATGATCTAATCGGGTCTCTGTTTGCCCTACCCTAGAAGTTTAATAGTGCATTTTACTCGTCATTTCATGCGCTTTGAGATGCCGCTTAACCCAATACGCTATCTGAAATAGGAGCAACGAAAGTTGAACAAATGTGATAGAATTTCGCTGAATTATTTTATTAACCAGAATGTAAAATGATCTCATCGGGTCTCTGTTCGCCCTAGCCTAGAAGTTTAATAGTGCATTTTATTCGCCATTTCATGCGCTTTGAGATGCCGCGTAGCCCAATACGCTATCTGAAATAGGAGCGACGTAAATTGAACAAATGTGATAGAATTTCCCTGAATTCTTATATTAACCTTAATGTAAAATGATCTAATCGGGTCTCTGTTCGCCATACCCTAGAAGTTTAATAGTGCATTTCACTCGTCATTTCATGCGCTTTCAGTTACCGCTTAGCCCAATACGCTATCAGAAATAGGAGCGACGTAAATTGAACAAATGTGATAGAATTTCCCTGAAATCTTATATTAAATAAAATATAGAATGATCTAATCGGGTCTCTGATTGCACTATCATAGAAGATTAGTAGTGCATTTTACTCGCCATTCCACGCGCTTTAAGATGCCGCCTAGCCCAGTACGCTACCTGAAGTAGGAGCGACGTAAGTTGAACAAATGTGATAGAATTACGCTGAATTCTTATATTAACCGTAATATAAAATGATATAATCGGGTCTCTGTTTGCCCTATCATAGAAGTTTAATAGTGCATTTTACTCGCCATTTCATGTGCTTTAAGGTGCCGCATAGCCCAATACGCTATCTGGAATAGGAGCGACGTAAATTGAACAAATGTGATAGAATTTCCCTGAATTCTTATATTAACCTTAATGTAAAATGATCTAATCGGGTCTCTGTTCGCCCTACCATAGAAGTCTAATACTGCCTTTCACTCGCCATTTCATGCGCTTTGAGATGCCGCTTAGCACAATACGCTATTTGAAATAGGGGCGACGTAAATTGAACAAATGTGATAGAATTACGCTGAATTTTTATATTAACCGTAATATAAAATGATCTAATCGGGTCTCTGTTTGCCTTATCCTAGAAGTTTAATAGTGCATTTTACTCGCCATTTCATGCGCTTTGAGATGGCGCTTAGCCCAATACGCTATCTGAAATAGGAGCGACGTAAATTGAACAAATGTGATAGAATTTCGCTGAATTCTTATATTAACCAAAATATAAAAGGATCTAATCGGGTCTCTGATTGCCCTATCATAGAAGTTTAATAGTGCATTTTACTGGCCATTTCACGCGCTTTAAGATGCCACCTAGCCCAGTACGCTATCTGAAATAGGAGCGACGTAAATTGAACAAGTGTGATAGAATTTTGCTGAATTCTTAAATGAACCATAATATAAAATGATCTAATCGGGTCTCTGTTTGCCCAATCATAGAAGTTTAATAGTGCATTTCACTCGTCATTTCATGCGCTTTGAGATGCCGCCTAGCCCAGTACGCTATCTGAAATGGGAGCGACGTAAGTTGAACAAATGTGATAGAATTACGCTGAATTATTATATTAACCGTAATATGAAATTATCTAATCGGGTCTCTGTTTGCCCTACCCTAGAAGTTTAATAGTGCACTTTGCTCGCCATTTCATGCGCTTTGAGATGGCGCTTCGCCCAATAAGCTATCTGAAATAGGAGCGACGTAAATTGAACAAATGTGATAGAATTACGCTGAATTCTTATATTAACCGTATTATAAAATGATCTAATCGGGTCCCTGTTTGCCTTACCCTAGAAGATTAATAGTGCATTTTACTCGCCATTTCATGCGCTTTGAGATGCCGCTTAGCCCAATACGCTATCTGAAATGGGAGCGACGTAAATTGAACAATTGTGATAGAATTTCGCTGAATTCTTATGTTAACCAAAATATAAAATGATCTAGTCGGGTCTCTGATTGCCCTATCATAGAAGTTTAATAGTGCATTTCACTCGTCATTTCATGCGCTTTAAGATGCCGCCTAGCCCAGTACGCTATCTGAAATTGGAGCGACGTAAATTGAACAAATTTGATAGAATTTCGCTGAATTCTTAAATTAACCATAATACTAAATGATCTAATCGGGTCTCTGTTCGCCCTACCCTAGAAGATTGCTAGTGTATTTCACTCGTCATTTCATGCACTTTGAGGTGCCGCTTAGCCCAATAAGCAATCTGAAATAGGAACCAAGTAAATTGAACAAATGTGATAGAATTTTTCTGAATTCTTAAATAAACCATAATATGAAATGATCTAATCGGGTCTCTGTTTGCCCTGCCCTACAAGTTTAGCAGTGCATTTCACTCGTCATTTCATGCGCCTTCAGATGCCGCTTACCCCAGTAAGCTATCTGAAATAGGAGCGACGTAAATTGAACAAATGTGATAGAATTTCCCTGAATACTTATATTAACCTTAATGTAAAATGATCTAATCGGGTCTCTGTTCGCCCCACCCTAGAAGTTTAATAGTGCATTTCACTCGCCATTTCATGCGCTTTGAGATGCCGCTTAGCCCAATACGCTATCTGAAATAGGAGCGACGTAAATAGAACAATTGTGATAGAATTTCGCTGAATTCTTATATTAACCAAAATATAAAATGATCTAATCGGGTCTCTGATTGCTCTATCATAGAAGTTTAATAGTGCATTTTACTCGCCAATCCACGCGCTTTAAGATTCCGCCTAGCCCAGTACGCTATCTGAAATAGGAGCGATGTAAATTGAACAAATGTGATAGAATTTGGCTGAATTCTTAAATTAACCATAATATAAAATGATCTAATCGGGTCTCGGTTTGCCCTACCCTAGAAGTTTAATAGTGCATTTTACTCGACATTTCATGCGCTTTGAGGTGCCGCTTAGCCCAATACGCTATCTGAAATAGGAGCGACGTAAATTGAACAAATGTGATAGAATTTCCCTGAATTCTTATATTAACCAAAATATAAAATGGTCTAATCGGGACTCTGATTGCCCTATCATAGAAGTTTAATAGTGCATTTTACTCGCCCTTCCACGCGCTTTAAGATACCGCCTAGCCCAGTACGCTATCTGAAATAGGAGCGACGTAAGTTGAACAAATGTGATAGAATTAGGCTGAATTCTTATATTAACCGTAATATAAAATGATCTAATCGGGTCTCTGTTTGCTCTACCCTAGAAGTATAATAGTGCATTTTACTCGCCATTTCATGCGCATTGAGATGCCGTATAGCCCAATACGCTGTCTGAAATAGGAGCGACGTAAATTGAACAAATGTGATAGAATTTCCGTGAATCCTTATATTAACCTTAATGTAAAATGATCTAGTCGGGTCTCTGTTCGCCCTACCATAGAAGTCTAATGGTGCATTTCACTCGCTATTTCATGCGCTTTGTGATGCCGCTTAGCCCAATACGCTATCTGAAGTAGGAGCGACGTACGTTGAACAAATGTGATAGAATTTCGCTGAATTCTTCTATTAACCATAATGTAAAATGATCTGATCGGGTCTCTGTTCGCCCTAGCCTAGAAGATTAATAGTGCATTTTATTCGCCACTTCATGCGCTTTGATATGCCGCTTAGCCGAATACGCTATCTGAAATAGGAGCGACGTAAATTGAACAAATGTGATACTATTTCCCTGAAATCTTATATTAAACAAAATATAAAATGATCTAATCGGGTCTCTGTTCGCCCTACCATACAAGTCTAATAGTGCATTTCACTCTCCATTCCACGCGCTTTAAGATGCCGCTTATCCCAATACGCTATCTGAAATAGGAGCGACGTACGTTGAACAAATGTGATAGAATTTTGCTGAATTCTTAAATTAACCATAATATAAAATGATCTAATCGGGTCTCTGTTTGCCCTACCCTAGAAGTTTAATAGTGCATTTTAGTCGCCATTTCATGCGCTTTGAGATCCGGCTTAGCCCAATACGCTATCTGAAATAGGAGCGACGTAAATTGAACAAATGTGATAGAATTTCCCTGAAATCTTATATTAATCAAAATATAAAATGATCTAATCGGGTCTCTGATTGCCCTATCATAGAAGATTAGTAGTGCATTTTACTCGCCATTCCACGCGCTTTAAGATGCCGCCTAGCCCAGTACGCTATCTGAAATAGGAGCGACGTAACTTGAACAAATGTGATAGAATTACGCTGAATTCTTATATTTACCGTAATATAAAATGATCTAATCGGGTCTCTGTTTGCCTTATCCTAGAAGTTTAATAGCGCATTTTACTCGCCATTTCATGCGCTTTGAGATGCCGCTTAGCCCAATACGCCATCTGGAATAGGAGCGACGTAAATTGAACAAATATGAGACAGTTTCGCTGAATTCTTAAATTAACCATAATATAAAATCATCTAATCGGGTCTCTGTTTGCCCTACCGTAGAAGTTTAATAGTGCATTTTACTCGCCATTTCTTGCGCTTTAAGATGCCGCCGAGCCCAGTACGCTATCTGAAGTACGAGCGACGTAAGTTGAACAAATGTGATAGAATTACGCTGCATTCTTATATTAACCGTAATATAAAATGATCTAATCGGTTCTCTGTTCGCCCTACCCTAGAGGTTTAATAGTGCCTTTCACTCGTCATTTCATGCGCTTTGAGATGCCGCTTAGCCCAATACGCTATCTGAAATAGGAGCGACGTAAATTGAACAAATATGATAGAGTTTCGCTGAATTCTTAAATAAACCATAATATGAAATGATCTAATCGGGTCTCTGTTTGCCCTACCCTAGAAGTTTGGTAGTGCATTTTACTCGCCCTTCCACGTACCTTAAGATGCCGCCTAGCCCAGTACACTATCTGAAATAGGAGCGACGTACATTGAACAAACGTGATAGAATTACCCTGAATTCTTATATTAACATTAATGTAAAATGATCTAATCGATTCTCTGTTCGCCCTACCCTAGAAGTTTAATAGTGCCTTTCACTCGTCATTTCATGCGCTTTGAGATGCCGCTTAGCCCAATACGCTATCTGAAATAGGAGCGACGTAAATTGAACAAATGTGATAGAATTTCGCTGAATTCTTAAATTAACCATAATATAAAATGATCTAATCGGGTCTCTGCCTGCCCTATCATAGAAGTTTAATAGTGCATTTCACTCGTCATTTCATGCGCTTTGAGATGCCGCTTAGCCTAATACGCTATCTGAAATAGGAGCGACGTAAATTGAACAAATATGAGACAGTTTCGCTGAATTCTTAAATTAACCATAATATAAAATCATCTTATCGGGTCTCTGTTTGCCCTACCCTAGAAGTTTAATAGTGCATTTTACTCGCCATTTCTTGCGCTTTAAGATGCCGCCGAGCCCAGTACGCTTTCTGAAGTACGAGCGACGTAAGTTGAACAAATGTGATAGAATTACGCTGAATTCTTATATTAACCGTAATATAAAATGATCTAATCGGGTCTCTGATTGCTCTTTCATAGAAGTTTAATAGTGCATTTTACTCGCCAATCCACGCGCTTTAAAATTCCGCCTAGCCCAGTACGCTATCTGAAATAGGAGCGACGTAAATTGAACAAATGTGATAGAATTTGGCTGAATGCTTAAATTAACCATAATATAAAATGATCTAATCGGGTCTCTGTTTGCCCTACCCTAGAAGTTTAATAGTGCATTTTACTCGCCATTTCATGCGCTTTGAGATGGCGCTTAGCCCTATACGCTATCTGAAATAGGAGCGACGTAAATTGAACGAATGTGATAGAATTTGGCTGAATTCTTAAATTAACCATAATATAAAATGATCTAATCGGGTCTCGGTTTGCCCTACCCTAGAAGTTTAATAGTGCATTTTACTCGACATTTCATGCGCTTTGAGGTGCCGCTTAGCCCAATACGCTATCTGAAATAGGAGCGACGTAAATTGAACAAATGTGATAGAATTTCCCTGAATTCTTATATTAACCAAAATATAAAATGGTCTAATCGGGACTCTGATTGCCCTATCATAGAAGTTTAATAGTGCATTTTACTCGCCCTTCCACGCGCTTTAAGATACCGCCCAGCCCAGTACGCTATCTGAAATAGGAGCGACGTAAGTTGAACAAATGTGATAGAATTAGGCTGAATTCTTATATTAACCGTAATATAAAATGATCTAATCGGGTCTCTGTTTGCTCTACCCTAGAAGTATAATAGTGCATTTTACTCGCCATTTCATGCGCATTGAGATGCCGTATAGCCCAATACGCTGTCTGAAATAGGAGCGACGTAAATTGAACAAATGTGATAGAATTTCCGTGAATCCTTATATTAACCTTAATGTAAAATGATCTAGTCGGGTCTCTGTTCGCCCTACCATAGAAGTCTAATGGTGCATTTCACTCGCTATTTCATGCGCTTTGTGATGCCGCTTAGCCCAATACGCTATCTGAAGTAGGAGCGACGTACGTTGAACAAATGTGATAGAATTTCGCTGAATTCTTCTATTAACCATAATGTAAAATGATCTGATCGGGTCTCTGTTCGCCCTAGCCTAGAAGATTAATAGTGCATTTTATTCGCCACTTCATGCGCTTTGATATGCCGCTTAGCCGAATACGCTATCTGAAATAGGAGCGACGTAAATTGAACAAATGTGATACTATTTCCCTGAAATCTTATATTAAACAAAATATAAAATGATCTAATCGGGTCTCTGTTCGCCCTACCATACAAGTCTAATAGTGCATTTCACTCTCCATTCCACGCGCTTTAAGATGCCGCTTATCCCAATACGCTATCTGAAATAGGAGCGACGTACGTTGAACAAATGTGATAGAATTTTGCTGAATTCTTAAATTAACCATAATATAAAATGATCTAATCGGGTCTCTGTTTGCCCTACCCTAGAAGTTTAATAGTGCATTTTAGTCGCCATTTCATGCGCTTTGAGATCCGGCTTAGCCCAATACGCTATCTGAAATAGGAGCGACGTAAATTGAACAAATGTGATAGAATTTCCCTGAAATCTTATATTAATCAAAATATAAAATGATCTAATCGGGTCTCTGATTGCCCTATCATAGAAGATTAGTAGTGCATTTTACTCGCCATTCCACGCGCTTTAAGATGCCGCCTAGCCCAGTACGCTATCTGAAATAGGAGCGACGTAACTTGAACAAATGTGATAGAATTACGCTGAATTCTTATATTTACCGTAATATAAAATGATCTAATCGGGTCTCTGTTTGCCTTATCCTAGAAGTTTAATAGCGCATTTTACTCGCCATTTCATGCGCTTTGAGATGCCGCTTAGCCCAATACGCCATCTGGAATAGGAGCGACGTAAATTGAACAAATATGAGACAGTTTCGCTGAATTCTTAAATTAACCATAATATAAAATCATCTAATCGGGTCTCTGTTTGCCCTACCGTAGAAGTTTAATAGTGCATTTTACTCGCCATTTCTTGCGCTTTAAGATGCCGCCGAGCCCAGTACGCTATCTGAAGTACGAGCGACGTAAGTTGAACAAATGTGATAGAATTACGCTGCATTCTTATATTAACCGTAATATAAAATGATCTAATCGGTTCTCTGTTCGCCCTACCCTAGAGGTTTAATAGTGCCTTTCACTCGTCATTTCATGCGCTTTGAGATGCCGCTTAGCCCAATACGCTATCTGAAATAGGAGCGACGTAAATTGAACAAATATGATAGAGTTTCGCTGAATTCTTAAATAAACCATAATATGAAATGATCTAATCGGGTCTCTGTTTGCCCTACCCTAGAAGTTTGGTAGTGCATTTTACTCGCCCTTCCACGTACCTTAAGATGCCGCCTAGCCCAGTACACTATCTGAAATAGGAGCGACGTACATTGAACAAACGTGATAGAATTACCCTGAATTCTTATATTAACATTAATGTAAAATGATCTAATCGATTCTCTGTTCGCCCTACCCTAGAAGTTTAATAGTGCCTTTCACTCGTCATTTCATGCGCTTTGAGATGCCGCTTAGCCCAATACGCTATCTGAAATAGGAGCGACGTAAATTGAACAAATGTGATAGAATTTCGCTGAATTCTTAAATTAACCATAATATAAAATGATCTAATCGGGTCTCTGCCTGCCCTATCATAGAAGTTTAATAGTGCATTTCACTCGTCATTTCATGCGCTTTGAGATGCCGCTTAGCCTAATACGCTATCTGAAATAGGAGCGACGTAAATTGAACAAATATGAGACAGTTTCGCTGAATTCTTAAATTAACCATAATATAAAATCATCTTATCGGGTCTCTGTTTGCCCTACCCTAGAAGTTTAATAGTGCATTTTACTCGCCATTTCTTGCGCTTTAAGATGCCGCCGAGCCCAGTACGCTTTCTGAAGTACGAGCGACGTAAGTTGAACAAATGTGATAGAATTACGCTGAATTCTTATATTAACCGTAATATAAAATGATCTAATCGGGTCTCTGATTGCTCTTTCATAGAAGTTTAATAGTGCATTTTTCTCGCCAATCCACGCGCTTTAAAATTCCGCCTAGCCCAGTACGCTATCTGAAATAGGAGCGACGTAAATTGAACAAATGTGATAGAATTTGGCTGAATTCTTAAATTAACCATAATATAAAATGATCTAATCGGGTCTCTGTTTGCCCTACCCTAGAAGTTTAATAGTGCATTTTACTCGCCATTTCATGCGCTTTGAGATGGCGCTTAGCCCAATACGCTATCTGAAATAGGAGCGACGTAAATTGAACGAATGTGATAGAATTTCGCTGAATTCTTATATTAACCAAAATATAAAATGATCTAATCGGGTCTCTGATAGCCCTATCACAGAAGTTTAATAGTGCATTT